>JAFBJS010028008.1:139077-157595 GCA_016785265.1 Paraplagusia blochii
GTCCCCGACTCCCAGCGAGGGATGGATCTTCTTCTTCTTCTTCAGGGGTTACCATAGCAAGTCAATAATTTCTATCTCCCCATGTCCTCTGTATCTTTAATTCTAACACCAACTACCTCCATGTCCATCCATCAATCTCCTCTTCGTCTCCTACCTGGTAGCTCCATTGCTAGCATTGTTCTACCAATGTATCCACTGTCCCTCCTCTGTACATGTCCAAACCATCACAATCTGTCTTCTCTAGCTTTTTCTCCAAACCTTCCTGTCTGTGTTGTCCCTCTAATCACTTCATTCCTGATCCTGTCCATCCTTGTCTCTCCTAAAGAGAATCTCAGCATCTTTAACTCCTCCAACTCTGTCACCTGTCTTCTACCTATTCCTAGTGTCTCTAATCCATCCATCATGTCTGGTCTCACCACTGTCCTGTGAACTTTTCCCTTCACCTTAGCTGACTCTCTTCTATCACAGATCACTCCTGACTCTTTTCTCCAGTTGTTCCATCCTGACTCCACTATATTCTTCTCCTCTCTTCCACCCTGTCACTTTCCTTCACTCAAATTTTCTTTGCTCGGAGCAGCAGCAGCGGTGACAGGCTTCAGCTTTGAAATTCCTGTTTCTAATGAAGGCTTCCTGAGGAACTCTAAAATGAGGCATGAACACAAATGTTTCAACACCTTGAGTCATCTCCCAGTTATCAGCATTTATATGAAGAGGGCCGGTGTCCAGCCTGTGTCTTCTCTGTGTCCACGTCATTAACTCCTACTGCATCAGTTAAAAGCACTTATGTGTCTTCAGGCTCAGACGGAATTAAACAACGTCTGTGTTTGGAGGAAACAAACAGGATTTTCCACCTGAAAGACAAACACGGTGACGTCGGCACTTGAGCACAGATTCAATGTCTCCAAACATAACTGAGTAAAAGGTTCTTTTCTCTCTTTAGCTCCTGCCACTATAACAATATTTCAGACCAACTCCTCCATACAACCTCCTCCTTCCTCCATCCTCTCTGCTCTAACGCAGCAGGTCTGTCCTGGCAGCAGCAGACTCAGACTTGATGCTGGGCCAGAATCAGGGTCAACCACAGTCAGACGGTTCTAATCCTCATCAGTTGTAGGAACAACAGAGACTGACTCACCACGCCTGTGTGTTCTGTAATCTCACTAATAAGAAGACAGAGACAAGCACTTGTGTGAGCCCTTTATATCTGATAATGTTGACATGAACCCAGTGGTCGGTACCAGAACTTCTACAGTACATAAAACCCAGATGTTCTGTTTTTATCTCCAGTCCAAACACATGTAGGATCAGATTAAGGGTTTGCTCCTAATTAGCTTTAGGTGTGAATGGTAGTGTCACTGTTCTCCCCATGTGGTCAGTGTGGACCCCACCTTCTGCTTTGACTGCAGCCCCACCCTCCCCTCGAACACCAGCTTCAGTGAAGCAGCAGAGGATGAATTAACCACACATTTTTCAACCAATGAAATGAAAAGGTTTTTTTTTTATCTTTCTGAAACAGAGCAAACACATTTCACTCCCAGTCTCCAGCCTTATGATCTTCAAAGACTTGCAAGATTATAATACGCTCCTCCAGGGGTTCAAGCTAAATTTACATTTTCAAACTTGCTTCGTACCCCCTTTGTGACAGAGGGGAGAGGCTGCGACAAAATGTTGTGACCTTCAGATTGTCATCTCTAAGAAAACCGATGTAGACTTGAAAATGCCCCTATTTTTAATTAATAATTCTTAACGAACGTCTAAACTTTTGCATCTGTTATTGATGTTTATAACCAGCAGTGGTGTGTTCAAACCACAGCAGTATGTTCTCAGTTGTCTGCAGTGTATGGAGATGATGGAGCTCCATCTGAATGTGTGTCACCGCTGCAGAATTCCTCTCCCCAGGATTCTCCTCTCCTCACATCAGCTCCTCTCTGCTGCAGTCACCACTGAGCACTAACTAGGTCAATCAGATTCCTTCACACTCTGCTCCACCAGCAGTGGAGGAGAGCAGTGAGACCCACGGCTGCTATAAAGGCGGAGATAAGAGGAGGATGAGGAGAATTTTCAAAGACACCGTGTGTCATGAGAGGAGGAGGAAGAGGAGGTGGAGGAGACACGGCGAACGTCCGCTGTGATTCCTGCTCAGACAGCTTTGATGTGATGGATGATCAGGGCAGACTTTCCTCTCTCTACAGTCTTTGTAGTGAAAAGATGCTGCATCAAATGTCTCCAAACACAAGATCATTTTTCTTAGTATAAAAAGCAAAGGTTCAGCAGTGGAATTCTTCTCCTGACGTGAAAGAAGGTCAAGAGTTTGAATCCGACCTGTCCGAGTCTCTGGACTTTGATAGATGAGGTTACAGCGAGAAGGACGTTCAGGGTAAGAACTGTGTTGAATCCCGTAGTGAAGACCACGGCTGCCATGGTGACCGGGGATGGAGAGGAAAAACCAACTAGAAGTAATACAAGGAGTACAGTACTCATTCAAGTGATACAGAGTAAAGTGTTATTCAGGGATACCAGGGCTAAGGAGAAGGTTGGAAAAGAGATGAAGCCCAAAATTATTCAGACAAGGAAACGCTGCCTTCACATTGCCTTTCACACCTAGGATCAAAAAGTAAATATCTAACGTGAGCCTTCATGTGTTCCAACCATGGAAGAAAACTGTATAAAACCAACAAACACAGAGATAACACGGCCACACAGAGATTACCAATGATCTTCTGGTTGTTAGGCAAGAGCCATAACCACTGCACAACCGTAGCCCAGCAACAACTCTTATGGTATAAAAATCTAATCTCTCTACAGTTGGTTCTGTGTTTCTCCCTCAGGTTGTGCTGCTGACTGAGCAGCAGAGACAAGGATGAACACAAAGGATTATAATTTGCTTTAATAAAAACCTGAACCCATCACAGGGGAATGGCAGCAGCTAATAAATCCGCTGACACCGGTGCTGCGTATGTCCACAGTTCATTAGTTCCATTTCATTACACATATTAGCAGGTCTTTCCTCAAAGGTCAGAGAACTGAATAAATCCCGGCCCCGAGGTTTTAATAGATGCCACCAGATGCAGGAGGAATAACATGTTCACTGTAACACAGTGTTATTCCACCGAGCCTCACTGTGTGTGACAACACACCCTGCTCCTGTTTTCTTCATGCACTGATCCAGACATCACTGACAGTCTTTGGCTCAAGGGCACATCGTCTAATCTCATGGCAGAGAACAGGTCAAAAACCAAGGGAAACTGCATATTTCTTACTAAACAAAATTTTAAAAAAATAAATAAATCATCGTCATACATTAAATTAATGTGGATAGGTGTTTAAAACCAAACTAATTTGGAGAAATCTTTATTTTGGTGTCAATAGACACCTCAACTTTCAGGTCAACTGCCTTTAATCAAGTCGAATAATTAGATTAAGATTTATTTTCTTTTAACTTTTGGTACGAGGAGAGTTTTGTATAGTTAACAAGACAGTAAAATAATTTGGAAAGACTAAAAAAGTGAAGAATTTACTTCTGGAAAACAATGAGAGAGAGATTTTTGGTAAATGATCAAAGACAGAGTTTAAGGAACAATAAACAATTTCAACGACCTGCATTCAACCTGTAAATGAATCCCGGAACAGTTTCTTCATGCTGACGTTGATCTTGGTTCAGCACAGGACGAGAACAACTTCATAATCCAGTTCAACCACATTTTTATCTCCAACTTTGTGTCACCGATGTTAACCAATGTGTAATGTTGAGCAAACTTAAGGAGCCGAATGGGGAGAGTATGAAAGCCATTATGGTAACTCCAGACATAGAAACTCCAGATTTCATGCGAGACTTCTTACTAGAAACTAGATTTGTTTTTCTGAGACATGATGTTTGTTTTATCGAGACATATTTTTTGGGAGTCACAGAAAAGTGCCGTCTCATCCATTGTATCTCCCAGATGTTCCATCCAATCCTAATAAAGCTGCAGCTCTGAGGGAAATCAGAAACAAACAGCAGTCTATCTTTCTAACTTTGGTCACAAAGAGTCTTCATCCTCCTCACAGCTTTCACACATCCAGGCAAATAGAGAAAGATTGTATCTCTTTGTCACAGCACACAGAGTTGTATCTGAAGTTAAAGTCAAACTATCAACTTCTCCTGACTATGAGTGTGAAGTCTTACCAGAACACTGACGACTGGAGTCAAGGACTTGAACCCAGTTGTTTTGGCTATTGTTAATGCTGAATTCCAGCGTGATTTAAAACCAACCACAAAAGAATGAAGGTAGGAATGTAGTCAACCTTAGGTCTGAGGCCCAGCATGGGTCAGACCAGCTACAGCAAATATATGATAGGAAGTCAATTTTTCTATTCTACTATCTATTATTTGTGGTAAACTTCACACTTCTTGCTGGGGACCTTGCGTCCCCGGAGTCTTTATTCTTTCCCTAGAGTCCCATTGCCCCTACTGTCTGATCTGGACCGTGGACTTCGCCTTATGGAGCATATGAACTTGACTGGACCATGAATGGACTTTAAAGTGTCCTTCTTTTATTTGTAGACTTTAGAAATTTTAGTTTTTGCTTGCTAATGTTTAGTTAGCCCGCCTGTCCGTCCTGTGTTTTTCCCTTTCTGGGTTTTTTTCCTCAGCCGGTGTGAGGGTCTATAAGGGCAGGGCCTATCTCTATATATTCTTTTTTTATTCTTGTTTTTATGCATGCTTGTTTGTAAAGTGCCTTGTCTGTCCGTCCAGGGAGTGGATCCCTCTCCTGTGGTTCTCCCTAAGGTTTCTACAGTTTTTTTTTTCCCTGTTAAAAGGGTTTTTTCCTCGGTAGTTTTTCCTTACCCGGGCTGAGGGTCTAAGGACAGAGGATGTTACCAACCCTGTAAAGCCCTATGTGACAAACTTGTTTTGTAAATGTGGGCTATATAAATAAAAATTGATTGATTGATTGATTGATAACAGCTGTTATGATCTGGCACTATAAACAAATAAAAGTTGAAGTTGAAGTCAGTCTTCAGGTTGGACAACCAACCTACCTTCTGTATCACAGCATCCTCATCAGAAGAAGACAAAGATGTCTAAGACCTGAGGAGGTTCTAGAGCAAGAACTTGCTCCCTTACCTCTCTTGTACGCTCCAGTTCGTTGTGCAGTGCCTGTTTGGATATCTCCACCTCGATGATCTTCTGCCTCAGAAGCTCGTTCTCGTCCTCCGCCCGGCTACGTTTGTCCTCCACGCTCTCCAGCTCGTTGTGCAAACGCACAGACACGTCTTTGGCGACCTGAGGTTCAGAACGCAGTTTGTTTTACACAGAGAATTGTTTAATTACAAAATAACAGAAAGAGCCAATCACTGCAGCCCATCAGAGGGCGACATGGAGACAAAAAAAACATTAACATCTTCATCATGAAGGACCTATTATCTTCTGTTAGCTCTGATGAACATTCTTAACTTTCCACTTCTACCATCACGTCAACAGCTGATTTATAATGGACTATCTCTGACCTTCAGGTCCTGCTCCAGACTACGAAGTAACTCTCCGTCCATGTGTCCTGTCTGTGCGACCCGCAAGCTTTTCTGCTCTGCCTTACGAAGGCGGTACTGCAGGATGCGGCAGTTTTTGTTGGATCTGTCAAGTTCCCGGCGCAGCTCCTGCAGCTGATAGACCTCCTCCTCCAGGTAGCTGTCACGCATCTCCTCCATCTCTGCTCGCAGCTCGTCCACTTCATCCTAGAGGACACAACAGCAACAGAGGATGTTTATAGTCATGTCCTAGTGAGAGACACTAAATTCGCATGATTCTAAAACCCCGCAGTAGTAACGTTATGGTTTCATTAAAGAAAAGTGGAAAAGGTTAACTTCACAGAAAGAGACATCTCAGTGGATAAACTAATGAGAAGTGCCAAACGTCTGATTTCTACAGTAAAGACTCACATCTTTGTTCCTAACATCTGAGTCACTGACATGAGTTAATAATTAATTAGTTGATACATTTTCTGTTGACTAAATCATTTATAATTCATTCAACCACTGTCTGCTGCTGGTCCTCCTGGGGGGTCAGGGTAAAGAGATGGAGATCCTGGACAGGAAGCAGGACAGAGACGACCTGGTCAGACCAGCAGACAGAACCGGAGCCAACGCGCACCCACATGAGAAATAACACGGGGTTGATGATGTCAGCAGTCCAGGAACCCAGCTGGACGCCTGACAACCAGAGTGGAGGTGGGTTGAACCTCCTCACCCCACAGAGGACATCTGCTGCCAAATCCTGTGGGATGAAGACACTACAGCTGTAGGCAGCAAAGCTGATTAAGTCTCTTGTGTTTTGATGCAGTCCCAAAGGGGAGAAGGCAGGGACTGAATGATACCAAAGGTGTAGTAACTATGCTTTTGCTTTGCATTTTACTTCTCAATGCTTTGATTGAGGACAGAACAAAGATGGTAGAAGAAATTATCCATTTCTTCTACCGCAGTAACTCGTTTCTTCACCTGAATCCAATCATCTAATTCAATCTTTTATTTAAGAGGACAGCTAGAGTGGACAACATTCACCCTGGACAGTTCTCCAGTCCATCACAGCGCTACCTATAGAGACAAACCATTCACCCTTAAATGTACTCTTCAATTTACACCATAACAACCAACAAAAAAATGTATATGACAAATGTCTCCACTGGTTAAATCTGTTGGCCTCTGAGAAAGTCTACATGGGTTTAGCACAACAATTTACTGTGCATTTGACAAAAAAAGTCAATAAAAAGGAACATTTATAAACATTTCTGCGTAGTTCTCATGTGTCAGTGACTATAGATGATGTTGCACTATGGCATCAATTCTGATCTTCTGAGTTTCATCAAAAATCCAGATCTTTAGACCTGTTTAGTTCAACTGTGACCTCAGGTCAGTGATTGTCTCACGGTGACATTACCTTGAGGTAGTCGTTTTCTGATCTCAGATCTTCAATCTCTCGCAGCAGCTCCTCCTCGGCTGGATCTCTGGTGGCTGGCAGTTTGAATTGTGCGCTTGCTGCCTGTTTCTGCTTGTGTTTATCACCGTGCGCCCCCGGAGCGGGCTGAGCCTGAGACATGCTTTCCTTGGCGGTAGCAGAAGCTTCGGTTGTGCGCAGTGGAGCCGGAGCAGCAGCAGCAGCGGCGGCGGCGGTCGATGTTCCCGTGGCCTGCAGCCGCTGCGGGATTTCGGCTCCCTGCAGGTCCCGGTCACTGGAACCGGTACCGGACTCGGCGTCGCTACTGGCGGCCGGCGCCAGTCTGTTCTCATCCGACAGCGGCTCAGAGGGGCAGTCTGACAGATCCGAGCTGCTGTCCGTCTGACTGACGCGGGCGAGAGTCACTCCGGTCGGTACCCGGATCAGTGATCCTTGGCTGTGCGGTCCGGGGGAGGCTGGTTTCTCCTTCTTGCCTTTGGCGAGAATCGGGCTGCTGGTGCTGTCCGGCTTCGGGCTCGTGGGTTTGGCCTCAGCTGCTGCATGATGGGGTCCCTTAGTGGGCTTTTTCACCACAGGGGATTTGGGGTTACTTTTCACAACAGCTGGTTTCTCCTTGGCCCGAGGTGAGCGTCGGAAGATGCTTTTCGGATGCGCAGAGGGCACGGAGGCAGACTGCTGCTGCTGCTGCTTGAGTTTGGGAGACTTGGGGACGATGGCAGGTGGTTTCGTGGAGCGGGGGTGCACATCCTTGATGAACGGTCTGGCCGGGGACGGCGCTCGGTTCAGCCTTTTCTTCTCCACCTGGTGATTCTGCGGTTTGTGCTCACCTCCAGAGCCATTGGAGCTTTCCATTATACTCCAGCGCCGGGAGCAGGACAGGGATGTAGGACGGGATTAATCCACGGCACCGAGGGAAGTCTGTGACAGGCGACGCCTGGAAGACACTCGGGATTTTTGCTCTTCTTCCTGGTTAGGCTGAAGATGCGCATCCTGCGTTGTGCTGGTTCTTTTACTCCATCCTGTCTGCACTCAGCAGGCTGTCAGTGTGGAGCCCACCTCCGAGGAAACGCTCGATTAAACGGGAGATTAGAGGCACAGATGGGATTACGGGCAGGTAGCATATGCGGATGAAGGAGTAAATAAAATAGTAAAGGAAGGAGTCAATTTAATCTTCCTCCTGCTCCTCACTCCGGGTCTCCATCCCCGACTCCGTGGCCTTTACGCGCTGCTCCCCCGTGTCTCGTCCTCCCTGCTCCCTCTCCTTCCAATCTGACATGGAATATCTGCAGTTGCTGCGGTGTGAGGATCCACGGCCGTGAGTTTCAGCAGTGCGCATGCGCGGCGGCAGCAGCAGCAGTTCCCCTGAGTAGTCATCTGTGGGACCAGGTCTGACACGGTCTGAAGATGACGCCCCCTAAAGGCAACAGTGTTGAGTTAAAATATGGCTCAGGAAAAGTGAACATTTGCAATTAATAAAAGATGAAACAATACATTTTAGAATAGGAGATAATTTCCAGGGTCACAATGAGTGAAATGAACAGTGAATCAAACAGTCACATAATAAATATAGACTTTTTTTATTGCATCTCATTAGTTCATGAATGGCACCAGTTATAAATACATTAAATCCTTTTTGAAAACATGCCAGAACTCATTTTTAAAAGGCTTGAAACTGGTTCAATACAAAGTACAGTCTTTGATTTTCTTTAAGCAGAATTATGAACTTTGTTGACGTGTTTAGCAGAGACAACTTGCAAGAAGGATTTTAGTGTGTGATTCCTCTGGGGGTGAAACCCAGGCACGCGGACATGTAAGGCATGTGTGATAACCACTACACTATAGAACCATTTTAATGAATAAAATATATTTAATAAAACATTGAGTAGTATAAGGCTTGGTTACAAGAGATTGCAGGGTTAGTAGTAAAGGCGAGTATTTAAAAAAAAAAAAAAAATCAGAGGAAAGGACAGCAAAAACTTCAATGTCAAACGTGAGCCAAAGGTTTAAATAATAAATTGTTGGCAAAGGTCAGTTATAGTCAGATCATGGTACGGCAAAGTTTGAAATTTTTCAGAAATAGAAACACTATTTTTGTTCAATTTCTAATGTGCACATTCCACTGCAGCTCCTCCTTTGTTTGGGCTGCAACTTCTACATGTAGCAACAAAACTGAGACACCCACGTTGCTCAAACTGCAGTAATACCTCAACAAATATTAGATTAAATATGAAATGACAAGTAACAAAGCTCACACTGTCATTGAAACCGTGCAACTGATCCATAAAGTAAAAATGCACAGTCATGACTTCTCATCTGCCTTTTCCTTGTCGGCCTCCTTTGCAAACACAACCGTTTTAGACAATGTGATGAGACAAGGTGCAGGTCTATCATCACACCCCAGACACAACAGACCAGATTTATCCCTCGAAAAAAAATTCCTGACTCATTCAAATAGAACCCAAACCTCACTAACCGTCGAGTCCCAACAGAACTACCACATCTCCTCTGCATTGAATCTAAATCCAAAGACGACAGGTGTTAAATAACAAAACCATGAAGAACAGCACTGTGGTCTCTATTTCTTCTAAGCATCAGTAACTTGCATGAATCCACTTATTGTGACAACGGTTGTTTCCCTTCCATGTCAAACGCCTGCTCCCGCAATATCTAGTCAAATGTTTTCTTTTCATTTAGTGCTTTTTTAACCATCTTGCTCTTAGCTTTTCCACAGAGTGCAAACATTTTTATAACGTGGAATAAGCTTGTTCAGAAGACCATTGTATCAGTATTACAAAATTCAAACTGGGTGAAAGACAAGCAGCTTTTTACACAAATTTCGTACATCATCAGATCCAGAGCTGAACAGGGATGTCCCTGCAGAAATACTTGAAAAGAAATACTGCTATATGCAACGTCAACACTCCTTAATGCAGGACTTCTGTAAGCCCCACTGGGAAAATGTGATGGTGGTGATGAGAAGAGAATGTGACCTAGTTGTGAAATCTCCTTCTACAAACTTGTGCAGCCATTACCAGGAGCTTCTTCTTCACACCTATCTACGTGAGGAGTGAGGTAGTCTGGGTCAAATGTGGACAGAGAGCTTTGAAGGAAGCAGCTGATCAGTTGTTAGTATGGCACGACTCCAGTTACACAGAAACACAGAAAAGGGTGAAAAAACAGAGCAGATAATACTGGGTTGTTAAAAAAATCTATACACTTGAAGAGCAGGGAGTAATGTGTCTAAATTGTAGCACTGTCCTGCCCCCTTGTGGCCAAATTGTTGCTCGTAACATAAGTTCTGCGTGTGCTTATGCGATGAGGACTCGTCTCAACAACAGCGAATGCGAGGAGGGGGCAACTCTGGAGGCACTTCCGGTTCAGGCTGCAGAGACAAGACACTGTTGGACAGCTCCTTGTTGGGAACTTCTAGAGGCATCTGGTGGACCAGGAACGGGTCAGAGTCAGAAAACAGGATACAGTAACAGTGTTTATCTAGTTAAATAAGTTTTTTGTTTTTGATAAAATTTAAAAAAATATTACTTTGGTCAGTAGAGTGCTTCTTGATAAAAAGTTGTAAACCATTTACACCCACCTTGCTAAGAATATCATCTACGAGCTTTAGGAAGATTTCGTCCACATTAAAGTTGTCCTTAGCACTGGCTTCACAGAAGCGCATTCCACTGATTCTAGAGGCAAACTGTGAGAAGACAGGAAATAGAATTTGCTAAAGCAATAAAAATAAAATCATTCAGTAGATGAGAATTAGTCAACAAAACCCACAGATATTGGTTCTGTTCTGACCAATATACTTGAGCGACAGGGTTGTCAACCATTCCAACAAGTATGGTCACTGCAGTATATCACAGAGGATATTTTGTGACCTACAGTATAGGTGAGAAGCACTTTAAGTTGGACTCACCCTCTCCCCCTGCTGTTTGGAGATGACACGGTCGGTCTCACAGTCCAGCTTGTTCCCCACCAGAAGGAGCTCAGCTTCCTCTGATGCATACTGAACAGAAAGTGGAAAGGAAAAAAACACAAGAGAATTACAGTCTCACTCTGGTAGGCGAGAAAACAGTCAAACGCCTAACAGAATCTGGTTGTGTGACGCAGCCGTGTTTACCTTGTCTATCATTTTCATCCATTTGGGAAGGTCATCGAAGGTCTCCTGCTTGGTGATGTCATACACCAACACTATTCCCTTGGCACCTCTGTAATAGGCTGAGGTGATGCTGTTGAACCTCTCCTGTCCTGCAGTGTCCCTGGATCAAAGACGTATCAGGTGAGCTTCCAGTGTTAGCAAGGCATTTTGGAACATTCACCAATTAAAACATGTGTAGATGGGACATACTTTTGGATATGCGAGTTGCAGAGCAACCAAAATACTAACAAAGATCAATCTATTTCTACAGATAGGTTGTAGGATATTGTGATTCATCCCATTGCTCCAGCCACCCTGCCTCTCCATGTTTACACTGTGAGTCACTGTCTGGGGCTTTAGAGCAGGTGTGAGGACGGACAGCAGCGGCATCAATAAGGCAGCACTTGGTTTGTTTTGGTTGCAAATGTGAGTGAAAGACCAGACACACCAAGGGCAGTCTCCCTGAATTAACTGGTCAAAGACAGGAGCAGGAGTGGGGACAAGGATGAGACGGATGATAGTATATGGGTGTGAGGGTGATGTGGTGAGTGGGTCAGGGTGTTAGTAAGTAGGCCACATGTGTTCGTAAGACAAACAATGGAAAGCTTCCTTGTTCAAGCTTAACCACAAGTACAGAAGCTTTTCTACCAGTAACATGTGTTATGATCTTATCATCACTGGACAATAAAAAAAAAAAACAAACTAAGTCCTGATGTTAAAGTTACAAGATGTGGAGACAATTAACTGACATAATCTCCATCACCAATTCTGGTCACTGGTTTAATAATCATAAGAGATGCAGGGGAAACCATCCAGGACTGGTGTCAAGTTTCTGCACCTTACGGCCATGTCTGCCACATGGTGTTAAGGTGTAGTCTTTAAAAGGTGTCTATGAAACCACTACAAAAAACTCTGCCTACATCAGAAGGCAACTATTTTTTAATGAAAAAGTCAAACATAACACAGAAGAAAAGAATCTGCTTGAAAATGATTTCTCACCAAAGCTGAAGTCTTATCTTTTTCCCTCTTAGCTCTACCGTCTTGATTTTGAAGTCCACACCTATAAAGTGAAACATGAATTGATTTAACTATGCACAGACCACCATTTTTGTGTATTAAGGACAAAAAATACTTCTTTACATGAAGGTACGTTGATGAAGGAAGGTTTAAAAGGGTGATACAGGTAATGTTTTTAAATACAGAGAAACCCTAAACTTAAAGACCTGTGGATGCAATAAATAATGTTTGCATTTACATTTGTCTGTGGACATCTACAACAACAAGTAACTACAATGAACTGCATTTTTAACACATCAGAACAACCATCAGATGCCAGTGGAGACCTTATAAATCTTTTAAACTCTGTCACGGGTGTAAACGGGCATGAAGTGGAGCTCTGCCATAGCAGCTGCCAGAGTAGAGACTATTTTAGGATCAGACACTGTTCACTGGCTGCGGCACTGGTCACATGAGTGTTTGCTCAATTCTACATACAAACAACTTGTGTTTACAAATTGACTCTATTCTTTAAAGCATCGTTTACAATTAAATCAAGGTGATTAACCTTTAAACGCAGAGTGGCAGGTTTTCCATATTAGACTTTTGTATTTGGGTCTTGTTGTAGTATAAACCATTATGATTATTATTAATATTATCACTATTATTAAGCCTGTAATGCACATTTCTTCTGCAAAAGTATCACTGAAGTAAAGACGCCCTTAGAATAAATTATGGGTAAATATTAACTAGGATCCAGCCTTTGTTCATATGTCAGATCGGTCTGTGTTTTCTTGTTGTTGGCCTGAGGGAGAGCAGCTGTATGATAAGTAGAAGTTGACAAAAACAAAAGCATACCGTGAACACTTCATGTACTCACCTACTGTGGATTTGCAGGCTTCACAGAAAGTGTCGTCCGTGTATCTCTCCATGAGACTCGTTTTACCGACACCACGGGAGCCGATGATGATAATTTGCAGTTTAAAATCGGCGGGTCTCGGAGGAATCTTCCTGCGGCGGGACTGAGCTCCTATAGCGGGCGACGAGTTCGCGGAGCCACCGCCACCGCCGGCAGCGGCCCTCCGTGGTATGTCATATCTGGGATCCATTAGTAATCCCTCATCCGGGACAAGTTGATTAAACAGCCGTAAGACACACAGAGAAGAAGCGATATACTCTTCAACTTTTTTTACCGGCCCTGTGGAAGTTTCCGAAAGTTTGTCTTTCTCCTTCGGGTTTGTTTTTGTTCAGCCATTAGAGACCGTAGCCATTCTGACGTCATCGACCACAGAACGTTTCCGCTTCCGGAAAACGCTTAACGATAAAGGAAACAAATAAAATCACTACAACTATTGAAGTGATTGATAATACTACTACCAATAATAGTATTTCTGTCAACAGTATAGCGAAACATGATGGACATATGGACACATTCGGTATACACAGGGCAGAAGAAATACGGTGGTAGATGGAAAATAGGAACGAAATATATAGGTAAACTTTTATCCCTACAAAAACTATATTTGCACATAAAATATAATGACGTTTCAAAAAAAAGAAATTGGAAAATGTTCCGAATTGCACCCAACATAACAAACGGAAAATTACAGGCGATCCAACTACAATGACGCCCTCTTGTGTTATTTTATAGATAACATGCGTTGTATAATATACTCAAAAGTGAAGCCAGTTGCAATACTAAAAAATATCACAAACAAAAATGTCACATGACCCCACACCACTGTCAGTAGTCTAGGATTTCTCTATTCCTCTGTATTTGGTTTGCTTGATGTTTACGAGTGAAAGCAACAAATTAACTCTTTATTTTTCACTAACATATTACCAACGGACACTATAACGGTAGAACCATAAAAACTACTGTACTCAAAGACGAACGCCAGTCAACGCCGTCGCACCCGAGTGACGTATACATGGTGTGACGTTGCAGTCGAGGCGGAGTCCCATAATAATCCAAACATCGAGCCGAAACGTTGCGGCAATTTATTGTAATCAAAATCGTTCAGTCGCATCGGAGTCACTGGACAGTATGGCGGCTCAGAAGATCAACGAAGCTCACGAACATATAGCGAAAGCCGAAAAATGGTGAGTTATGACGTCAAACTGCGGTTCGTTTGTTTTTCACTACAGCAGTTTTCATCACTGAGGTTAAGCTAGCTGTCAGGCCAGTGTGGCTCTGAATCGGGAAGGACAAAACACGTATACAGAACAATGTCTTTGGGTTCCGTGCGTTCACGTTAATCTTGTTTAACGTTGTGTGTTCGCAGCTTGAAAACGAGCTTCACCAAGTGGAAGCCTGACTATGACAGCGCCGCCTCGGAATACGGCAAAGCAGGTGACAGTCCAACCAGTGAACACACGGCTGTTTTTAACCACTGTTAAATATATACAAAGGCGCAGTTTAGTTGACATAGAAACCCCAGGGCAAAATGTAAAACGTAATAAAAGTAATCAAAATCTCACTAAATCCTTTACAGTAGTGGTGCCAAACCACTGCGGCGGGGACCGGTACCAGTCCGTGGGTGAATTGGTGCTGGGCCGCATAGAAATAATGTTTCCTTTTGGCACCATCTGGCTATTACTTCTACTTGATCCATACCCATATCAACAAAAGAACTGAACTGAACCATCTCAGTGAAGACAAAACAATAAACTCAAAATGACGCAGATAGATTTAAACTGTTTGCAATGATGAGTCACTGATACAAGATACTAACCTTGTATACTGGTCTGGTAGCAGATAATTATAGGCTGTGTGCATGAACACAAGGAGAACACCCATAGTTCCTAGCTGCTTCCTTCCCACAAATCATTAACACAAATGTGAAAACTACAATAACGCGTAGTTCTGTTTGCAGCCGTGTGCTTCAAGAATGCCAAGCAATATGAACAAGCCAAGGACGCCTACCTGAAGGAGGCTGAGAGTCACACAGAAAACAAGACGTATCTTTTCACTGCTGCTATGAAAATATCACACTGTAAACAGAACCTCTGTTACTGTTTGCTTAACTTCCATCTCCAGGCTTTTTCATGCAGCAAAGTAAGTGTTCTGGGTTCACTGTCTACAGAAAAAGTGAAGAAATACTGTGTATCTTACTCATTGTAAGAGTTCAATCTCTTTTCACAGGGCCATTGAACAGGCTGGTATGATGATGAAGGTGAGCTCAGACATCAACACAGGCTTTGGTCCGAAATAAAGAAATACTTCACATTTAATTTGAGAAATAAATATGAAAATACGTTATTTTGATATTTCTGGGATGATGTTGAAACAGTGTTGTGTTTGTGATGCAACAGGAACAAAAAAAGATGCCAGAGGCCATCCAGTACATAGAGAAGGCCTGTATGATGTACATGGAGAACGGGACGCCTGATACAGCTGCTATGGCTCTGGACAGAGCTGGGAAGTAAGAGTACTACTCCATATATAGTTCTAAGGAATTTAAAACCATCCAACTTATTTTATTCCTCTGTTCCTCAGGCTAATTGAACCGATAAACCTAGAGAAGGCTGTGGACCTGTATCAGAAGGCCGCCGGAGTGTTTGAGGTAATGGTGAAATGTTGATTTTGGACAGTACAATACATAACACAGGGGGAGAGAGACAACAGACCTCAATACCACTATGCTACCAGCAGGGGGGGGCATGCACAGTGGATCTGACTGTTTTTGTTTATGAAAATACAGAGAAGAACCACATTTATTCAGTATGGACTTAGACTTAGACTACCCTTTACCATTGTCATTGCACAGAAACACAACAGTGAGTTTGGCAACAAAATGTCGTTGCTTGGCAACTTGAGTACACAACACTACAAAGCTTGTTAACCATGAGGGAACAATTACTTTAGATATTATTACAATATAAGCAGTCCAACATAAAGTGCAGCAGAATATAAAAATATAAATATGCATAATAAACAGACTTTAGTTTTTTACTCACCAACAGGGAGGCCCATAATAATAGAAAGATATGGAAGTCCTGTAGGCAGTGTCTGTGGTCCAAAGTTGGGGGAAAAAGACCAAAGAGAAAACAATCAAAAGATTTAAAAAAAAATAAGCAAACAGATGTACAAAAGTACAAAGATGAGGGTGAGGACTGGACATTAAGGACAGCAGAAAGGAACAGGTGAAGTAAATCAGGTAAATGACTCGTGGAGGCGAAGCATCAAGGTCAGGTGTACAGAGGAGGACAGGATTGAAATAAATGTGATGTCACTTTACTGTGGTTCAGAGATTTAGTTTAATATGTAAAATCATGGTTTCTCCATTTCCAGAATGAAGATCGTCTCCGTCAGGCAGTTGAGCTGCTGGGCAAAGCCTCCAGGCTGCTGGTCAGGTTAAAAAGGTAAGGAAAACTTAGAGGGATGTGTTTTATCTGATGTCATGACCAATAACATCCAGATGACAGAAATGACAACAACAACATTGTTACTATGTGTTCTTGTCACTCTGATTTTCTTCACCAGGTTGGATGAAGCAGCAACTGCTCTCCAGAAGGAGAAGAACATGTACAAGGAGATTGAGAACTTCCCCATGTGTTTTAAGGTGGGGTGAAATGTTGTTTTAAAATCATTAAAGGACTCAGTAAACTGTGATTTTTTTTTAATGACAAACTAAATTTGAAAAGTCAGACCTAGTTTATAATCCTTTATATTTTTATTTTTACATTTAGAAAACAACTGCTCAAGTCCTGGTTCATCTCCACAGAGCTGATTTTGTCGCAGCTGACAAATGTGTCAGGGAAAGTTACAGGTGGGAGACTTTCATGAGTTTTGCTGCATAAAGAAGAGTCACAACTGCTCTTGGGATGTTACAATATTATATGACATATATTGTTTTCTGAGGCCAAAACAGACAACGTACATAAATAAATATTGATTTATTTATTTTTTTTCAACAAGCTTGCCAGGCTACAGTGGAAGTGAAGACTGCGTTGCCATGGAGACACTCCTTCAGGGCTACGACGAGCAGGACGAGGACCAAGTTTATCGTGTGTGCAACTCACCTTTACTGAAGTACATGGACAATGACGTAAGTACTATAACTACAGATACTTTCTTTTGAGCAAGCATGGGAAAATAGTGACCCCCCCGGGCCACAATCAGTCCTAAAATTGACAATGGGGCCGAGTCAGGAGCAGAGAGATGGATGCAAGACGGGACGACAAGAATAATACTACTTTGCTTCCTTATATTTACGGGGTGAAAAAGGACAAAACCAAAAAGCTCATTAAATAAAAAATGAAATAAATGATGCTGAAAAAACTGACCTGAGTATCAAGGCATTCAGAAGCTGACAGAAAATCAATTCTCTTCTCCACCCTGACAGTATGCCAAACTGGCCATTTCCCTGAGAGTACCAGGGGGAGGAGGGAAGAAGAAGGCCCCAGCTGCTCCACAGGGTGGCGGTAGTGCGACGTCTGCTGCAGCCGAAGAGGAGGACGACTTTGAGGAGGGCGGCCTGTGTTAGTCTCCATTCTCCATATAGTGGCTCTCCACCCATGTGCTGCTCCACCATCACACCCTGTATGTATGTTAAAAAAAAAGAAAGAAGAAAACCCGTTATTTATCTTTAAAACTTACATGGATGACCGTTTTTAAGATGGTGAAAAAAATCAGGTTTAAATGTTGAAATAAAAAAATTGAAATGAGTGCTGGAATGGGGACGGGGCGACAGGGGGGTAATTCTTCAATGTTGAATAATGTATAAAAGCCTGTTGTATGTACATGTGTTATTATTGTGTCTAGTGGTATATATATATGCTGTATGTTTATGTTACTGTTGTAGGTTTACACAAGTGTACAAGGATTTATTCAAATCTATCCAGGAATAAAAATATAATCATTGAATAGCCAGATTTAAAGGTGTTTATGGATTTAAGGTGTTTTACTCAGTATTGATGGCTGAGGAACCAGGACTGGGACGATATGCAATCACTCACTTTCTGCATGTTAAGAAGAGCCACACTGCAACGACTTCATGAATATTATCAACTAATTCGCATGACATTCTTTACCAAAAAAAAGTATATTCCAAACAGGGAAAATAACACTCACTAGGAAACAGTTTAATTCCAACCTCAAGCCTGACCTACTAAGAAAAAGGGACCATGCAGGAATGTCTTCAGCAACTTTTGACCTGCATCATGTGTGTTTGCCATTGTACTGTTTATACTGTAAATGTGTAATAATCTCTGACTGATCCAAATTAAAATAACATCACAATATCACATCTATGAGTAATTGTTATTTATTATTATTAAGCTGCTTAACCGGAACAACTTCTGAAGTTGACTCATTCTTCTTCTCTGTATCTTCTACTCTGAATCCTCCCTCAGTGCATCCATCAATCTCCTCTTTGTCTCCTACCTGGTAGCTCCATCTCTAGGATCATTCTTCTACCAATGTATCCACTGTCCCTCCTCTGAACA
>JAFBJS010028008.1:157603-259559 GCA_016785265.1 Paraplagusia blochii
ACTGTCCCTCCTCTGAACATGTCCAAACCATCTCAATCTGTCTTCTCTAGCTTTTTCTCCAAACCTTCCTGTCTGTGTTGTCCCTCTAATCACCTCACTCCTGACCCTGTCCATCCTTGTCTCTCCTAAAAAGAATCTCAGCATCTTTAACTCCTTCACCTCCAGCTCTGTCTATTCCTAGTGTCTATAACCCATTCTTCACGGCTGGTCTCACCCTTGTCCTGTAAACTCATTAATAAACCTCTTGTAGATCTAGATCCCTACAGTACAACTGTGTTGGTGTGTCGTATACATACGCTGTATAAGAACCTCGAAAGCAGATCTTCACAAATTGCTCGTACATCAATGGACATTTCCGCTGTGGGCCGTTTTATGGTCTGTGTACATTCTCCTAAATGAGCTGGACGAAGTTTTCCACATCAGTGAGACGAACAGCGGCTGTGCGTCTGCAGCAAACGGGACAGACGTGTAATGACCGTTCAGCTCCCCAGGACCTATTTATCTTTGATGAGTCTAATGCCCTCGCTCTCTGTAAAGCGATATTTAATGCACACACATTCCTGCTACCGTGGTGAATCGCGCTGCTGTGCATTAGCCCGGGCACAAGTGGACTTGAATGAGAACCGGGGTGAAAACTTAAGTAAACTACGTCACTAAAACCAAGGCCGCACAGCTGAACCACAACCAGGACCAAATAAGTGTTTGATGGTTATGAATTATGAATTATAAGACTTAATTATATTATTAAAATAATAAATGGGAAATATATATTTTTAAGTTATTATAGTTATCGGTACAATTTCGAGCCGAGGGGGGCGCTGTGGGGTCCAAAATAGGTTGTTCCGTAAAAAATTCGACGATTACGCCCGTTTTAAAACATTTTTAAACGACAAACCAATTATACATCGTAATACATTGTTTGTTTCAAACAAATTCACTAAATACACTGAATATATACTGTATATTTTACCTGTTCCGAAGTTAATAGTCGAAAGCGGGCGGTTTTGCTCTTTAACGAACGTCACACTCATTTTCAAGCTCTTAAAATTTCACACTAATTCAAGTTCGAGTGAACGGACAACATATTTAAAAGCTCTTAAGTTAATTTATTGATTTGATTTTCGTCACGTAATCCATCTTGATTGACTTTAAAGAAGGTAGGGCCGACTGACGCACGGGCGTCGAAGGACCGAACCACCTCACTGTTGAATCAATCCGCGCGCTCGAGTCTTCAAAAATTAATAAAAAAGATGTTAAAGACATGAATATATAAATATATTTATATATTTTACTACACCTAAATATGGCATTTTAAATTGACATTTTGAGACTAAAGTACCAATATCTACAGTGACCCGTCGTTACACATATACTTACATAATTGTATTAATCCCTCAGGAGTACCCTTTGGGGAGTAAAAGTTACACAGGCGTAGGTTTATTTAATAACCAAAACTCCATTGTATTGCAATAACATAAGGCTTAACAAAGTTATTTTCTTTAATGTCTTTAACAATATCACCTTACCTTTAGAAATGGGTCAGTTGTTCCTCAGCTTCCTGAAAGTAAATGGTGCTACATTTATTTTTTTCCCCCAATAAAATTCAAATTCTGTTGCTAGAATATGGGCCTGGATAATATCTTTAGATTATGATAAGATTATTTAAATGATATGTTGACCAGTTTTTATTTAGTAAGTTTGTTGTCATTGTGTGCAAAAAAATTATAAGAACAGTCAAAGCTCCACACTGGTCTTTATTTTCACATCTCTGCTCTTTAACAACACTGTTCTTAAACATACATTTTCACATATCATTCCTCCATGTCCTGTCACTCTTTAATTTCAATGTATACGTAGAGAAAGATTTTCTTCATGCTACAGTGTTCAGTAATGCATAGTTGGGCCCAAAAGGCCTGGTGTCCCAGCCCTTCACTCATTGATTAATTCATGAAGATGTGGGGAAACGACAGATTGTTAACAGTGAGAAGTTCACCAGTGATGTCCGCCACCAGAAGCTCAAGACCCTGACCGACCAACAGCCCTGTTGAGCTTCCACTCTAACCAACCTGGAGACTATGCAGAACATGGATGATTGGCATTGTAGCTCTGTCTCTGTGCGGTAAACATCAGTCTGTCTGAACAATATCCACATTAAATTTCATGCCATTTTAAATAATTCCTTCAACCTTTTATTCAGTTGGATCCATCAAAGCCTACATGTTTAAACATATGACACATACCATACCTGTGAAAACAGCTCTTCCTGAGATATGTACTTCGTAAGAGTTTCAGTTCGTTTCATACAAACAAAGTAAGACAAGTAAAGATTGTCTTTGTCGTCTCTGCGGAGGCTCAGCGTGGCCTCCGTGATTTAAAAAAAAGCTGAATTTATTTTGTGTTTTCTGTGTGCTTAAAAAAATCATTCTTTTTTTTTTAGGTCCATGTGCCTCGGGAAAGTCAAGAAAAAAGAGCTCAGTATTGCACAGTCCCACAGACGACGTGTTCCAGTTGAAGAATATGTGCGATTGTGCTCATGTGGTCGTTATTGTGCACCTATTCTTAGTGGGAAGCCCTTAATGTGGAACATTTCAGTCCATCTGAGCTTCTCTCTGCCTGCAGTGAAGATGTAGGAGGACAGGTGTGAAGAGCAGGAACGGCCTTTTAAAAAAATCCACAGTAATATTAGCGATAGGACCTCTTTGTTAAGAAGTTAGGAAAATCTTTTAGTGTCCTCACCAGCTGACCGTCAGCTGCTGCTACTTTGTGCTGGATGCCAAACTGAATGAGTTTTTGTACGATTAATACAGCACCAGCGAATCTGTTATCGTTTGAATAGTATGTCTGCAACGTCTGTCGTCTTTAATTCAGGTAACTGTTAAAAAACACACCAGGTAATGACCGAAAAAGAGTTTGTATTTCTATTGAAATGATGCTGTGTCATTGCCACCAGACCTCAGACTAGGACGAAGACCCAGTTTGTCCTCTTTGTGCTCTCCGGGCTGGTAGATGGGCAAGAATTGCGACTTGCGCCAACAGAGCAACAGCCCAGTGTCTGCGTTTCCGAACTGTCATCTGGTCTCACTGAGTTTTCTCACGGGTCCACTTGATCATTGTTTCTGGCGAGCGGTACAGGAAGATGAGTTTGGCGTACATGTCCTCCTCCAGGTCCAGCTCCCCTGTCTCTCGTACGAGGAAGATGTCGGTGCATAGCTTCAGGATACGGTCCACGTTGGGGAGCTCTTCAAACATGATGGTGTGAGAAATGCCGCTAAAGAACTCGCGCACAAACTTGCCGATGACGAGCACCACGGAGGCGTACAGTCCCATGATACTGGACATAGAAGAAGACAGATTTGGGTTGATACTTATATTTGTGCCAGAGGAAAAATGAGCTCCGAGTGGAGATGTATGATTATACCAACCAACCAATGTTATCAGCCTGATATATGTAATGTCTGTAAGAATTGTATTTGGATTTTCTTCTGGTAATTAAAACCAGACAACAGAATGCCTGGATTTCGCTAGGCACGTGTGCCCTAAAATAGCTTCGGGGATAAATGGCTATATGTTTAAGTGAAAGTCACTAGGTGGCAGCACTGCAGCTCATTTAATTAATACAGTGGACTGTACAGCTATACAAATAACATATCTGGGTCTTTCAAGGGCAAAACTAGCCAAGCAATGTAAGAGGTTGTGTCTGACACATATAAGTTCAGAAAAAGGTTTTAATGGTAGAAAGAGGCCGATGTGAAGAACCACTGTGAATACTCGCTTTACCGTATCTCTGTCCATTTACTTCTCCTCTAAAAATGGGAAATTATCACTCACCCATATCCAGCCAGGAAACCCAGACTCGGTGGACTGACTTGGTCGCTAAAAACATACAACTCCAGCCCAGCTTCGTACTTGTACTTCGGACTTCTCTTCTCAATAGGACCAAGCTCTGTCTGGTTGACGATCCACCATTCCTGGATCTGCTCTGAGACGTTCTGAGCTCTCATCAGAGTCAGATTTATGTCCATCATTGTCTCCCCTGTGGAGTCAGAGGGATGTGGCGTGAAACAAATCTTGAAACAATCTTGAAACAAAACCCTTTATTTTTCCAAAATTCTATCTTACAGTTAGCCTCAATGTTACTTAAGGTTTTAGATGATCCCCACGTTGATGCTCACCTTTGTACAGCTGGTCTACTGGTTTTGCATCAGAGTCACTGGGGGCTCGAATGAAACGTGGGAAGATGTTTGTGAGGGTCCTGCAGCAGAGAGGCAGTTTATGTGACATTGGTGTTTATACCTTAATGGCCTGGGCAGGGTCATAATAATTAATACCAATCTATATTAATAATATAATATTCAAGATTATTCAACAGCAAAATGAAAATACTTTTTCCCAATGTATATAATTGATTAAAGCAACAATAAATTCTGGCTATAATTCTTAATATTGAGATATAAACCAGGATGTCAAACCTATGGTCTATGGGCCAAAATTGTCCCGCTTAGGTCTTCAATCTGGTCTTTTAGACAATTTTTTAATTAAATGAAACAAAATGTAAACATTTTGCAGGAAAACAAAAGAAGGGGGACATGGACTAATTGTTATGTGGAAAACAGTATGAGGCCCCTGAATTAAAATGAGTTGATATTGACTCTTACACTTGCGATCTGCTTCCTGTCCCGTTCAGCAGCGTTATCAAGTCCAGCTTTGTTCTCTGGTCGAGGGACGTCACGCGTTTTCCAGATGCTGTTTCTGCTTTGGCACCTAGGCTCAGGTTTCTGAAAAAAAAAATCAAAACAAGTTTTAAGTTTAAGGTCTGAACAAGTTTCCAAAGTCTTTTCTTCCTCATGTGCCTACCTCTGCACAGACCAGGACACAGTGATGGGAAAGTCCTCGGCAGAGCTCAACATTTCAATCAGATTGGTTCTGCTGGGTGGACTGATGGTCCACAGTGAGTTGGAACTTCCTTTAAGCTCAGCAATGATCAGATCTTCTGCCATGTAGCCCTCCAGCCACTGCAAAGCTTCCTGAAACCAACCACATGGTCATGCAGGACGTCAAGTCTCTTGTTTGGTCATTCACAGGAAAATGATTCACAAATCTACAGCTGCATGTTACTGGATCTGTACTCACATCATTTCCAGAATATCTCTTGGTGAATTTTGTAAATTCTGTTCCTTCTATGTTCTGCAGTTGTTTCTGTTGTGCACTCATTGTGAAGATTGGCTGTGAGGAGAACACAGTAGTATTAAATGTAGTAAAGTAGTATTTAATCCTACAAATCTGTAATCTTTATGATCTTTTTTCCTTGTAATTCCACTTGTCTCATTCACTACTTTTTTGTCCACACATTGTGGACATCTTTCTTAACATTCTCCTGTGTTTCAGTGAAGGCTCCAACCTGAAAGCCCGCCAGCGTGATTTCAAATGAAACATCCAGCGGTGTGTTGACGACTCCAGCCACTGATTTTACGAGCGACATGAAAAGCAGTGGGAACCAGACGATGCAGATCAGCAGCACCACAATGATGCCTCCCATCCCGTACTTCACCACCTTTTTCTTCTTCTGGCCTCGTGGCTGAGGATACCTCTGCAGACAGGACAGGACAGACAAGGTGTGTTACTGGACATGGAATAACAATTCTTGGAATTGTTAGGAGTCAATTTATTCTTAAAGAGTTTTAACAGATGGTCTTAGTGATAAATGTAGGACAATTATGAAAGAGAACATTTATGATGTTATTTTTAACATCTGTCACATCTGAAAAGCTAGCATGAAGAAATATAAGAAAATAAAATCCACTCTCAGTATTTCAGCCTTTGGACGTTTAATGATTTAACACCTTCTCAGACTCTCTCCAGCATTTCAGGATGAAGATGTGAGCGTAGATGTCCTCCACACAGATCCAGCTGGATAGAGACAACGAGGTGTCTGTCCAAACCCAGTCCATCACGGCCCGCAGTTCTGTCAAGAACGGCACCAGGCGGAAACTGAGAACAACAGAGCAGTTTGAGTTATGACAGGAACCGTTACCAACTCTTATTCAGATTAACACAGCTGTGGCTCTGAAATCCAATAAGAAAATGATCAGCATTAAATAAAACGTGGAACACAAGATGAGGAGTTTCCAGAAAACTAGTCATCAAGTTAACTCAGAGTGGTAAATGTGAATTTCTGTTTCCTGAGGTTAAACCTTTTGGCTACAGCCGGACACTGAACTGTTGTGACCTGAACCTTGGACCTGATCTCTTAGCTGGAACTGATGATGCTTTTCCTGAGTAACTCACCCTTGGAACAGGAAGAGGTTGACATAATTGTAGCTCTTGGTGAGAAAGTTCCCCAGAACACGGGTGGGATAACCACAGCGGATCTGATAGGCCGACAGTCCAAAGTAGATGCACTTCACAAAATACCACATCTGAGCAACTCTGTTCTCGATGAAACGCCTGTGAAATAAAACAAAAAAGAACATAATTGAATCCAATGTAATCTAAAGTCATTAATCCAATAATTTTGTTTGTATCTATCCTTATAGTTCCTACTTCTGTGTGACTCCAGGCAGGATGAAAAACATCCAGAAGTGGATTCCAAACACCAGGATGACCTGGAAAATAACCTTTCCCATGACAGACTTCCTGAGGTAGAGGGCCCGGTCCACCACCATGGTCCCAAACTGGATCAGAACCATAACCAAGAATGGTCCAGGCACCTGATCCTCTGACAGAGAGGAGGTGATGTCTGCAGCTGAGTGTTTCTGGAACACAGACATCAGCCGTTTTTACCGACCTTGTTCAAACCTTTTTGGATTATGAACATCGAGTCAAGTCGGACTTACACCAAAAGCCCAGAATCCAAACACGATGATTATGAAATCGACAGTGTCGGCCAGAAACATCAGAACGTACACATCTGTGACAGCACTGTACTCTGGATGGATGAGGTTGTAAAAGAACTTCCTGATGGGGATGTAGATCTCCAGAAATCTGTAGGGACAGAATATTCCATGAACTTTATCTTAATCTTCTTATAATCAGAATTAAGATAGTTGGAGATTAGATAGGATAGGAGATTAATAAAATTATTATTAATCTACTTATTTTTTCTTTCTTTTCGTCCCTTTTCCAGGGGTTGCTACAGTGAATTACCTTCTCCATCTTCTACTCTGACTCCAACTACCTCCATGTCCTCCCTCACTGCATCCATTAATCTCCTCTTTGTCTCCTATCTGGTAGCTCCATCTCAACAACTATTCTTCTAACATTGCATCCAAAAAAAAGAAAAATTATTTACAAAAAATATGTTTATAAACTTTATGGATAAGAGAAGATAAAATTCCCCTTGTATTTTTTTTTACCTGTATCATCTGTACATTCTGGAAAAAGTCATAGAATATATGTAACAGCTGATGTTTTATGATTTTTTTTCCCTGTAAATTAAAATAGTCAAGGAATCCGAGCTGATTTATTTGTGTGATGCCTCTAACATTGTCCTGGAGGTTTGAAGTTTTTCACCCCACTGTGTTGGATTGATGTATTAGATGTTGTATCTGCACTTGTTCCATGGTGATTAAATTTAGAACAATAACCTGTTCTGATGGTCTGTTGCAGCACTTACAAAGACCACACTCACTGTCCTGACGGGAACACTGTAATTAAAGGTCTAAATTTAGAGCGTAGAAAGGCTTCAACTGGTGCAACACTGATGTGATTTTCCACAGAGCATCTTCCATTATGGATCTGCAACACTTCTCATCAGCACCCATTGGACAGTCCTGAGCCACAACAGATTTTAAAGTGCTGACCAGTAAACAACTGATGGACAAGGGCAAAACAATACAAAACAAAAGAAGGAAAACAAAAATACTTCTGTGGTTGAACCTCTCTGAAAAGTCAGCGTACATTTTAATGACAAGAGCTTTTCCTTTATACAGCTGCTCCTTCAGCTTCTCCATGATCATCTGCTTGCGGGTCTTCATGTGAACACTGGCTTCACTGCCATCTCTGCGGCTGCTGTTGTGTGAGCCAGTGCTTCCTGTGGAGAGGAAAAAAAAAAAAAACATTTCGAGAAAAAGAATGTGCAAAAATGAGTCAAGTGCACAGAAAATTTAGTTGACCAGAACTTATTGTTTTACCAGAATGTAATTTTCACTGTTCCTTTGAGAGTTTGAAACTCTTAGAAACTTATGGAAAAATTATTAGTTTAGTTACATTTTTTACTTTACGTTAAAAAATTATCCCAAACTGTCCATCACTGACATCTAGGGGTCAGCATCGTTACCTCTTTTTGATCTTGCTGAGGAGTGAAGTGATTTGTGGGAGGAGATGTGCGAGGCACCGCTGGAGCTCCTCCGCCGCTGGTATGTCTGCTGTTGAGGTAAATGGACCTGGATCTGTCCTGAATCTATGGAGTTGCCAAAGTTGATGGACCTCAGGGTGTGATTGGAGCCTCTCCTCTCACTGAGCAGCGAGGAGGCGGGTTCTGACTCCCTCCCACTCTCGTCTTTGTCATTTTCCTCTTCTGATTCTGATTCACTGTGAGATTCAGGTACTCTCTTCTCTTTGGGGTCGTCTTCATCCCAGAGACCGTGGCACTGAATGTGTGGACAGGAAAAGGAGGCGGCAAAAGACAATGTTTGGAAGATAAAAAGGCAAAAACTCAGATTTTCTACACACTGAAAATCAATAAACCTGTACCTTCAGAATGGATCTATGAAAGAACAGAGCCAGTAACTGGACCAGATCGTAGTGGACATATCCGTCCTTCTTCTCCACGCCAATGATGTTAGGGGGGTGATATGGTTTGTTCTTGTCTATTTTGTTTTGGTTGAAAGGAAAGAAGCCAAACTGGAAAAAGTACTTGACCACAATGGTGACCTGGAGGAGAGAGAGAAAAAAAGTTGGGATGGTAAAACATTTTCTTTTCCTTTTTCCATTTGTGTAGATGTGTACAAGGTTAAAAAATGCACTTAATTTCTCAAAGGTAACTCCTAAAAAGTTCTATCTATCATCTGTCCAATCCACCATCCGTCTAAAACTCTATGTAAATGGTAAATTGTCTAAAGTAGCAGATTAGTCTTTGTCTCTGCGTCTGACCGTACCTCAGTGTAGACAATGGCCGTCATCCAGTATCTTTTACTGGGCCGTGGCACAGACAGCATAGCCCACAGGAAGATTGTGATAGGGAGGACCAGTGTGGCACAAGATGCGGACACCATGTGGTTGATGATGATGACCAGGTAGCACACCATCTCTGAGTGGGCCACCAGCATGTTGTAGAGGGCGTAGCACAGTTGGAGTATGAGCGGCTGTCCAAGGTAGAACTTGTCTGACTGCTCCAGCTCCTCATCATAGAACATTCTGATGGACACAAACACAAAAGAAGTTTGATTTAAGAAAATTTTTTATACACATAGACAAAATATTAAATTCATGTTGTACCTCAGCTAGAAACAAGACAACATTAAGGAATTGCTAAGTCAGCATCATTGCATCTGCAGAAGAGGTGTAAGAATTTTCCACATTTCCTCCCAAACTATTGTTTTGCATATTTCAAAAAGTAAAAATGAAAACATGTTTTTTACTTTTACTATACTTTGTTTTTTACACTTTATTTCCTAAATATTTTAAATAAAACCAAAGAATAACGTTTGTGTAAGATTTACTCAGACTTACTTGTTGAGCAGAAGGTCACTTGCGGTCAGCTCAGTGGTCATGGAGGGTAACACAATGTCCGACCTGCTGTCTGAGTGGCTGTCTGAGGTCATGATCATCCTTCTCTTGCGGTCATTGTCGCTCTCGTCATCGCTGACTTCCAGGCGGTCAAAACTCACAGCCTTACTGTAGCTGGGAGGGACTTCAGCGTCAGATATTTTGGAAGCATCAGTGTCAGGGGTGTAGAGAAGCCCTGTCCGCGCTTCTGTCTGCAAGAAGTCCTGCTGTCCCTCAGCTCCATCCTCACTGTCACTGATAATGAAGTCTTTGTCCTGCTCAGCATGGACAAGGTCTGTCTCCTGCCTCTGGGAGGTGCCCTCGTCTGGGCCAGAAGACTCCCAGTGATCGCCTTCTCTCTCCGGGATCTCTGATATCTCACTCTGAAATTCCTCACCAATGTTTTCCATCTGTCTTTCATTATTGTCCACCTCTTCCTCTCCCTTTGCCTCCTCTCCTTCCACCTCTTCCTGTATCTCCTCCTCCTCTTCCTCCGCCACTGTCTTCCTATCTTCACTCCACACACCGTCCTCAGGTCCCTCGCTGTCTTCCAGCTGTTGGGATTCCCACAGAACTCGATTCTTGTCCTCAACCTGGTCCTGCTCGTCCTCCACTTCTTCTATAGTTTCTGTGGTGCCCTGTCTGGAGTAGAGAGTGATGCACTGGGTGGCTTCACTGCACAGGAAACAAGAATAAAGACAGATGTGTTATTTTTTAACCATTAAACCAAACTTTTAGTCTTGGTTTTATACAGTCTATATATTATAGACATGCAATTCAAGACTGCACTTTGATTGAATATAATTATGTTAAAAAATATATTGAATTTTAATTGAACTTGGATTTCCCTGCTTCTGTAAAGCACATTCTCAGAAACTGACTATCAGTTTTATGTTTTTTTTTTCGATGTTAATTCTCTCTCTCTGTCATCTGTTTATTAAATACATATGAGTAGAAAGGACTGGTGGGCTGCAGGGTGGTCTTAAAGTTCCATCCACTGCAGCCTTTTCTTGGTGCTGACTTGAAAATGTGTCACCTGGCTGACTGAACACTAGAACAAGAGAAGTGACCTTTTAACAAAACCACTCGAGTCACAGTGTGTTTAATAAGAAACATTCCTTTAACAGCAGTGTTATTTTGCAGGTGATTTCCAATTATACCAGAGGACACGGTCCGTAGAGTGATATTTATTAGGTTGTTGAAGCGTGTAGGGAGTGAGGAGGGCGGTTAAAAGTTTGAGATGGTTGAGCTGAGGTTGAGATGACACAAAGATGCAATGATTTCAATAGCGTTTGAGGAGACATGCACGTGTAAGGGTGATGCAGTGGCAGGGCACCTGGAAATGACGCTGCTGCCACTCTCCACGGAGGAATTGGACATGTCTAGGCTGTACATCTTACGCAGCTTAGGCCTGGCGCGCTCACTGGTTTTAGGAATGTTCTCTGACATTCCGTCGAGGTCTTCCAGTGTGGACTGGCGAGAAAACAGTGTGGTGGCCTCAGTGACAGCACTGAGAGTAGTGACAGTGACAGGTGGAATGATCAGTGGTGAGAAGGATGAGATCAATGTTAGGATCAATGCCATGTTACACAGACAGAGACAGTCCCTGGTAATATAAACATTTCCGTCGACTAAGAAGGAAGGGAAACATGTGCAGGTGTACAAGGTCATGTGACCACACAGGAGATCAAGGTGAATCTAAATATGATTGTCAGAACCTAAAGTCAGTGATGATGCTGAATTTACACCAGAAAGGCCTTGTTACCTATTTTTTAAGATTTCATTACGAAATAGACAAGAACTTCTGTTCTGAAGGAGCCTCACCTGGGTGCTTAATCCAATTCAATTTTAACAAATCAAATATGTGATGTTAGTATCTCTTTAAATCTTAAGTCCATTCAAGTCCTATAGTATATTGATAAGGATATGAAAGACCAAGGACACACAAAAGACAGATGAAATGTGTCAAAGTGAACAGAACCACAACCACACCACTGTTGGTATCCACCACCTAAATAAAAGCATATTTTCCATACTAACCTCTACAGTGTACAATATCTAGATGTAAAAAAAAATCCAGATTTACTTTTATGAAGAACAAACGTAAATATCTAATACTGTGGTGCTTGTTTTTTGAGCGGCAACTCTAAAAGTACTTTGTTTTAGTCTGACCCTCAGAAACGGTGTACCTGGACATGCTGTCTCTGGATGCAGTGGAGTCCTGGCTCTCCATACGAAAGCCTGCTCGTCTTCTCCGCAGTCTGCTGGAACCGCAGTAGGATTCGTCCTCGCTCAGCTGATCCATGCTGGCCTGTCTGGACATGTTGAGCCTCATGGCCTTTTGGTAGTAAACGTGGATACTCTCCCTGGATGGTACGTTACCCTAATGGAAAGGAAATGCAATGGAAGTTGTCAGAGATTGCCAAAGATGCAAGTTTTACTTAAAATCTTAGAGAAGATTTTATTAACATCCTCATATTATTTAGTTAAAAACATACCTTTTTAACCTCCCTTGTCAACATGCAGCGCTCAATACGTAGCACTGTAGAGATGTCCACGTATTCTCTGCACATCTCATTCATCCACTTGGTGAAACTGTCCACTGTCGTCTGGAAGAGCACCCAGGTGAACTTGATGATGTTAAACACTCGTTTGATGACATTGTCTGAGGAAAAAGATAAAAAAAAAGAGATAAAAAAACCCTATATAATAATAAAAATAAAAGAGATTTCCAATGGTTCTACTAACCTGGACCACTCTCATCCTTGTCATCATCATTCTTGTCTTGCCCATCAGACAATTCACCCAGATCTATGGTCACATGACCTGCTGCGATAGAGAAGGACGTTGTTTTGGCTGCAGTTGCAATGGTACGTGTTTAGTCAACACTGCTGAACCTTCTCACCATCTTTCTTATTCTTCCTCTGTCTCACTCCTCTCGTGTACCTCCTCCAGAACTTGCGTTTCTCTTTGCCCCGTGCTTTTAGCGCAGCTTTAGGGTCTGTGATCCAGGCATGGTAAAGAAACTGAGTAGAAGAAGCTACAGGTTAGGACCAAAGACAGGAGGTGAGGTTCAATAAGACACAGAGGCAAAAACACTTTCATCACAAGTGTGGTTTTCAGGTATAATACCTGAAAAAATCAGCGGACAAGGATATAAACCTCAATAACATTGATTTAGGGCTTAATGCAAGACAAGTCAATAACATTTACTTTTGGCTTCTGTAGAAGGTCCTTCAGTAATTAATACCTCTGGAATGATGTTGTATAATATATAATGCATTTAATTATTTCTGATTTGGTAAATCATTATAACATGAACACAAATAAAATCTTTCACAAAAATACTCCTTTTCTATTCATGTAGTTACCAGGTTACTGGAAATCATACGTAACAATTAGTTTAGTGGTTGAGCCGACAGACAACACAAAGATCAGGCTGTGTTAGTGCTGGTGAGTGAGTACCTTGCCTGCCTTCATTACATAATGTAGAATAGTTTTAGGCAGTTTAATGATAGACCTGGGCAAAGCCAACACTGCGGACACAAACTTCCCGATAGCTCGCTACAGAGAGGCAACAGAGGAGAGAGGATTAGTTCTGTTAGAGTGAAAAGAAGGCAGTGATTTAATAACTGGAAAACATGCATAAGATTGATGGTGTGAAGAATACTCCTCCTATAAGCCACTGTACTACTCCTGTAAATAGCAACTCCCAGTAGAAGATAATGGTATAGAAGGGGAGAGTGTCCTCATTCTTTGTCAAAAAAAAACATCATAAATTTGAATAAACAAGCCGCACATGAGTATAATTTACCACCCCAAATAGAGAATAAAAATGCTTTTTATAATCCATAAAGTATATCAATTTAAATTAATGTGAGTGCTGTGCTGTTTTTCTGTGCAAACAACCATCTCTCTACACACATGTGGTTTTTAACCCATGGGTCAGGGCCTACTTTTTTCCTGTATGGATGAAATAATCAGTTCAGAGACACATGTAGCAGAAAGTGAATCCTTGGTCCAGGAAGTCACCTGAAATGCTGACTTCCTGGGCGGTTCCTCTTCTTTTTTGTCCTCCTCCTCCTCTTCCTCCTCACTGTCGGTTTCAAACAAGTAATAGTCTCCACTTCTAACCACTGAGGGGCAAAGGGCAAGGCACTGTTACACTTTGTCAAACTGAGGATCAGGATTTTATCTGTTTTCACATCAAGATTTTCAAAAGACAGTGAAGGTTCCCTGCTGAAGGAGAGAAGCAGAAAATAAAGTCGTCCAAGTTCCGGTAACAATCTACTGATTTTTAATACGGTTGGGCTGTACGCTGAACACACCACAACTGACAGAAGACGAGAGAAAACATGTACAAATCACAGAGTGCATCGAGATCAGTGTGACTGACGTGACTGTGACCATTAACATCAGCGACCCTTAAGCTTGAAGCAATAGTTGCGTTTCAGCAACTCGACCGATCGAGTGAGGTGTCAGCGTCTACAGTGCGAAAGTGTAAGAAGGCATTGGAATAGACAAGGCTGACTTATGTCCTTGAACAGAACCACAGTTTGCGGGAGGTGAGGGGGGGACTGGGAAATGCAGATGAGACATCAAATGACAAAGAGATAAAAATGGAGAAATAATTTGAAAATGCCATGTGGGAAATGGAGTCCAATATGAGACATGAGATCCAACCAAACAGGCGAACGCAATTAGGAATCAGAGAGGCGTTTCTGTGTGAAAAATATTTATCTCGCAATTTTCTTTTTTTAAAATTCGGTGCCTGTTTTGACTCTGCTGTGTTTTGATTTAAAACCTGTTTGGTGTCCATGTCTGCAGGCAAAGAATGAACAAACTCTTGTTCCTTTATTCCAGTACTGAGAATAAAGGCGAGTCGACTTCATGTCTTTGCATTAAAGTCTTCTACAAAATAGCGATTCTCTACTGTGAGCTCTGGAGGCATGAAGTTTTTTTTTTCTTTTCCCTTACAAATCCTTCTCCATCCGTTAGTCTTTTTCTCTCATCGTGATGTTTGGTGCCTATTTAAGGAGGACCTGCAGTGACACGAGACATCCATACAGATCCTGTCTAAGGTGAAGTGCCTCTCTGTGTACGGTGCAGTGACTTTTAACAAAGTTGCAGGTGACTAGGGCCCTTAAATGGACACAGAAAAAGACTAAGGCCTGGATTTAGGAAAGTACGCAGATGCCTTCAGAGCCACGTATGGGAATCCTTTTGCGTTCTGGTCAAGGACACAAGGGCCAATCAGAGTGGAGGAAGAGAAAAAGAGGGTTTGGGGTCAACCTACTGGAAGCATGGTCAACCCACGGCCTCCACCACTGCTTTTTTTTGGTCTTGGGTTTCGTTCGTTGTGCTCCTAAAATTTCACAGATACAGCAGTGCAACATTTCATAAGAAAATCAGTGAGAATCAAGTTTCCATGCTAAGCTTGCTCCTCTAGCTCATATGATTTTTCTTACAGCACATCTTACAGTTAATCACACTTACTCACCTGCCCCTGCTTTACACTAGAAAACATTCCAAGTCCTACATGAACTCTCACTCATATTCTCAGAACCAGGGCAGATCCTGACATCGTTGTCATACCGTCATCATCGTCGTCGTCGTCCGGCTGAACCAGCATCTGTCCGTCCCCAGACTCCTGTGCTATGCTGAGCATCTTCTCCTTGCCCCTCTTGAATTTTTGTTGCCTCACTTTAATGCGCTCCATCCTGATTGAATCAGAGAGATGTGAAGAGATACACAGCGGCATCACAGACGGCCAAACAGACGGACCATGAACATGGCCAGGCGTCATATAGAAATTAGTGTATGTTACATAACAGCAGAGTGCACATTGCAGCAAGTAAGTGGCTCATAAGTAACTCCTTAGTAACCTGTAAGTGGTGGAAATACATTGACTTTATGTAGTATGATATACTGAGAGCTACCTTCCGGGAAACCATAAATACTTTTAATCCAAACCCTTCGAAATGGCCTTCGGACTCAAGTTTCCTTATAAATAAAGGTAATGACACAGATCAACAATGTGGACCGGATCATCTTCAGACTGATGAGACCAAATCCAACAGGACTGGATCAAACATTACCTGTGTAGATTGAGTCACTGACAAAGATGGCTACATAAAACCTAAATATATAAATTACTGCTAAGTTGACTAACCCATGTCAAGAGCAGCTTTTCGTCTAAATACCCAGATGATAACAGGAAAATATATATACTACAGCCCCATTGAAAAAAATACATTGTTTTTTTAAATGTATTAACACACTTCTTTACATAATATATTTCTTCCTCTAAAAGAGAGACAAATTACAAATGATTTGCAATTATTGCTACATTTCAAATTATATTTTAATGAATATAGGTTTAACAATAATAATAATAATAATAATAACAATGAAACAATTTAACTATTATAACCCCATTTTTTTATTTAAATATTTTACATTCTTACTGTCTTTTTAGCTGCTCCACGGATTTACGTTCCTCCTCCAGTCTGGCTCTCACCGCCTTAACTATTGTGGCCTGGAAAAGCTCTGCTCCTCTGAAACACACAGACACAGGAAAAACATGACTTTTTTTAAATTCTCACATTTTTATTATGAATTAATTTATTGTCCCAAGTCAATCTATAATTGACCTCTTGGCCAGGATCTTGACCAATAACCTGGAAGTCACTTTTACCTGGATGCCAGGATCTGAGATGCTCTGATGTCAGCCACGACATGGAGGAAGTAGTAGCTCATGAAGACTCTTCTCTGCAGCAGCAGGAAGGCGAAGCAGATGCTGTCCCAGATTATGCCGGCCTCATCACTGGGCAGGTCACATTTGTCCAGTTCATCTGGAGGAGAGAAGATTGCAAAGAAACGGTTATTCATAATCTGGTTAAGTCTCAATGTGATTATGTTTACACTTCTGTGTGTTAAGTGTTGAAGGAAACTCAATCAATCACCTTGGAATGAAAAAAAAGGGAAGTTCTTCTCACCTTGTTGTATCTCGGTGTTATATTCTTTGATAGTACAGGCCAAACTGAGCAACTGGACTAACCAGCATTGGTGCTGGACGAGGGACTGAATGTAGCCACAGGCCAGGATCTACACAACAGAAATAAGAAAAAAACATTGAGGCCTTTGATCAATTTCTTTTCCAGTGGGCTCGACAACCACAAAAGACTGCTGCCCCTGCAACCCGGTAACAAACAAGTGGAAGAAGACTTCTTCCTCTCCTCCTTTCGGCTTGTCCTTTTTTCAGGGGTAGTCACAGCGAGTCAACAATTTCCATCTCCAGCTGTCCTCTGTATCCTCAACTTTAACTCCAACTACCTCCGTGTCCTCCCTCACAGCATCCATAGATCTCCTCTTTGGCTTTCCTTTTTGTCTGCTACCTGGTAGCTCCATCTCTAGCATCATACTTCTACCAATGTATCGGCTGTATCTCCTTTGAACATGTCCAAACCATCTCAATCTGTCTTCTCTAGCTTTTTCTCCAAACCTTCCTGTCTGTGTTGTCCCTCTAATCACCTCATTTCTGATCCTGTCCATCCTTGTCTCTCCTAAAGAGAATCTCCTCCACCTCCAGCTCCATCTCCTGTCTTCTACCTATTCCTAGTGTCTCTAATCCATCATGGCTGGTCTCACCACCGTCCTGTAAGCATTTCCCTTTTATTGAATAAATAAATATTTCCCGTTCCTGCAAACTGAGGTTCCAAAATGTATACTACAGTATGAAATGGAATGGACAGAGACAACTCACAGATAAAATGTTTTTCATAGTGATGACAAAGATGTTGTAGGCAATCAGGAAGTCCCAGTAGTGCAGGATTTTTTTGATTGGCTTTAGCAACAGGTCACCACCAAAGAGCAAGAAGTAGAAACAGGCGACCAGGTAGCCCATACAGAAGACACTGATCCGTGTGGTTCCAGTGATGAAGATGATGGTGAGGACGAACCAGAATAGGTAACTAAACATGATGACCTTCAACATGTCCAGATATGACCTTTAAGACAGAGAAATGTGTCAATGTAAACAATATTTATTTAAATGATGCTCAATGATCTAAATATAAAACAAACACAACCATATGTTGATATAGAACAGGGATAATGCAGGCACTGGAGATAAAAATCCAAATAATATCATATCAAAAAAATTAATAATATAATTTGGATAAGTCAAATAAGCCAAGAAGAAAAATTGTAGCTGATCACCAAACATGTTGATTGAATCAAGGGCCAAATGTCCATGAATGTCTCTCTCCATGTACCGTGAAAGGGCGTTGCACCAACCATGACAGTTACAGCCAATTATGTTGCTAATTAGGAGGCATGTTTACCAGACAGTGAAAGTCAAAACAACACTCATTTGTCGTGGCAAATAATGAACCCATCCATTACACTTAGTATTTCATTCTGTGTCAGGACGCCGGTAAGAGTCTAATCAATGAAGAGGAACTGGAGTAGAAACCCGACTCCTGTCACTCAGCACATGAGCACTACAGCAGGTCTGTGTCTGCGTGAGCGTCGACATGTTTGGAAACACAAATCTTCATTTAGCATGTGAGAGACCATTAAAGTGAAGTGTACTTCTGAAGAAAAAAAGAGGAAGCAACACGCATTAATGTAAAGGATGTGGAGAGACCATGGGACCACAACAACAGTTGCTGTGTTTAGGAAGCAACTCTGATGAAGTGGATTTCGGATCATAAGGTGCGTTGATGGGCCGGAATAGCTGAGTGAGTGTCTTTCTTCATCATGTGGAAAAAATACCTTTTCCATACATAAAAGCTATTTATTGAGTTAGAGTACAAGGCAAAAGCGTCTGAGTCGCTGAGTGATGGACAGAGTGTTTTTCTGGATTATGGATTTCTCCTCCACCCCGTATCCGTAATTCGATCCTGGAGGAAAACGATGGAATAAATGCAGCGCTGCTGTAGCATGGACAGACGGGCTGCACGGCTCTTTCTCTCTCAGCGAGGCCTTGTTGATGGACACAGAGTGCGTTAATAAAAGACTTGTCCACTTTGTGCATCAAAACAGTGGAATGTGAAGAGCACATAATCAATGACTGTGGACAGGTCAGGATGCTCTCGCTGTCTCTCTAACTCGCTCTTTATCACACTGCCTCTCAAAACCATCGGTTCAATCACCAACTCAGCATCCAGGTCCACCTTCAAATGTGGGCGCACGGCCAGAATTTTGAATTATGTAAATGGTGGTTTTTCAATTACTGCCCTCACCGAGAGACTGACATGAGGAACTGCATCTGTCGTTCTTTTTTTTTTTTTTCTACCTTTATTTACCTAGCATAAGAGATTTGCTGAGCTAGTCGATGCTTATTCAGCACCGGCCCACTTAAGATTTCTACAGTTACCAGCCAAGTACAACAGCTTTCTACTCAGCTGGACTCTGAACAGCTCCACTGGAGTGGAGTCACATAAAAAAGTCTTTCATTACATCTGTTTTCAGACAAATGGAGCACAGATAAAACTGCCATTGCTTTTCATCTTCTTCTGAAATTAAATGTTTTTCCAATTTGATGCCTTTTGAGTTCATCACTGGCAGGAAATGTCGTGTCCCCTTGTTACGGTTACAGGATGCAGGTCAGTCATTACATCTGTCAAGGTGCACTTGTGGTTGAAAATCAGCTCAGGAAGACGGCAGTGTTGTGTCAGTCTCAGTCATTGTGGTGCATATGCGTGACCTAAAAGTGACTTTACAAACTGATGCAAGGGGCACGACAGTGGATAAGTACCAGACAAGGTCTGTTTGACAACATCTGCCCTTCCTCTTTGTAACAGAGTTCTAAAACACAGTTTTCCACTTCAGTGCCAGTAAGATCAACATCAGCCCTTCTTCCTTATCCTGGTTATCAGCTTGTTTGACCACAGCTGAGCTACGGAACACACACACGTGTCCACAGTGGAACAACAGACACAGAGTTCCGTTCAGCCTGGCATCTGCTCGGTCTCCAAAGAGTTTTTTACTTGTTTTGTAAATATTAAAACGTACATTTACAGCTGGTTTATTACATGTACTAATGCAATAAAAACCTGCTTCAGAAACACTTCTGTACATAGATACAAATATTCCATCTCAAATGTCACTCAGGTTGTGTCACCTGCAATGGATGAAGTCAGGGACCGGGTTGTGTACACTGAAGGTGGCTGCATCCAGGTCCCTGCAGATCTCCACATTGTCACCGGCCATGATGCGAACTGCAGCTTTGTTCTCATCCTCAAACACCTGCCTCTGAAGAGAGGCGCAGAGCAGCAACATGAAGTCATCTAAAATAGAAAAATAGAAGCCACAGATATGAATTCACTGAAGTTATTTTAAACTCAAACCCCTTTAAAAACATATTACCTAATTCTCTCTCGAAATTAACAATTCTGAATTTCCGAAACAGTTGCACTGTAGCAACTCACTTTGTTCTTTTAAATAAAAAATAAATACACCTACATATAAGAAATGATGGACTGGGGCTGGTGTGGAAATCTGGGAGATAAAGCCACTTGACCACATTGGATTCTGTAAAAGCCCTGGGAAACCTCCATGGGTATTCTGCAAAAATGAAAAAAAAACAAAAAACAAAACACCATGATTGCTTCCAGTTGTCCACAAAGGACAGTGTGGACATTATGTGCACTGACCTTGACAGGCTGAAGGAGGAATCCCAATGCAGATAAAGTACTGGAAGGTAAGCATACAGGCCAGAAAACAGCAGTACTTGGGCCAGATTTCAGCGATGGCTTTTCTTCTCCGTCGGTACATGACGACTATCAAGGCTAAACCATGAAGCACAGCATAGAAGTCCATCCGCTGTCCAATGACATTAACCACTAAGAGGAGACACGTCTGTTGAAGAACCAGAAAGAAAACCAAAAATGTATTGAAATATGTTATTTAACATGACAACATTATACGACTTAATAAATCTCCCTCACCTCAAGACCAAACTTGTAGAAAAAGTAGTTGATGAAGTATTTGATGAAGCTGATTATGCCAATATCCAGGTGCTGCCGTGTGATGTCATGGAAGATGATGCGAGCAGCAGGAGGTGACAGCTTGTTCCTCAGTCTGAAGTACTGCTGATGGCGGTAGACTGTCACTTCAAATGCTAAGAGAGCCAACATCAAGAGGTGGTTCTGCAAAGACAGTCCATTGAAACATTAGTATAAATAATGACCTCTGGCTTCTGACTTATTTGAGTGTCATGGCACTAGATAGATGTACATTTTTTTACCCAAGACCAAATCTACATTTGGGAAAAGATGTATGCCCCCTATTTTGAGCACATCATATTATACTACAGTTTGGGCCAGATCTGAATCCAAAGGATATAAACCCATCAGTTTCAGAACCTGAGCCCAGAGGTCTTAGTCCTTACCCTAAGGTAGCTCAGTGGGTCTTTAGCCTTGTCCATGCCCACCCAGCTGGCTTGATCCACATTAGTGTCATACAACAGAGATTCTGCCATCTCTTCCTTCCAGTCCTTGCTTATCTTTGTTTCTGAAGGCTAGAAGGACAAATAAGACCAGAAACATCTGTTTCTCTGCCGGGCATAACAATAAGGAAATCTACCAGCAAAATAACCTACCAGGGAACAGTTATATGTTTTGGGTTTGATGGTCTGCAGCTGGTATGACATTTTACATATGATGATGACACACGTCCAGACAGTACAAACGCAGGAGGCGAGAGGACGATACTGGCTGTAGGGTAGGGCAAAGGCCCAGGATGCCAAGAGAACAGAGTTGAACAGAGACACCTGAGAAAATAGAAAAAAAATGCTGATACCAAATAAAAATAATGTATCACTACAGGTTTTAAGCCCACCAACATTTTTGAAATAAAAACAGATTCTTCACCTCCTTCACTGACACTAGGACAATGTAGCAGGCCACAATCTTGATGATGTGCATCTCCAGAAGCCACCAGATAAACAGCTGGAGTTTATGGAAGTACTCCAGGAACTTGAGAAAAAGCACAGTCAGACGGTCCACAACCAGGTGCCACTTATTCTTCAGATCTAAAGACAAGGAGACAAAAACCAGAGATGATTTGAAAAATAGAACATGAGCAAAGAGTCTCAGACAAAGAGAGATCTTCCAGATCGGACTTCACCGAACACAAACACCCAACCACAGACATTTAGTCTAAACTACATGATGATTAATGAGGACAGATACTCTTTCATCACTACTACCACCACTAAAGCTTCTACTACTATTACAACAACTGCTGCTGCTACTGCATGTGTTTAATTAAAATAGGAAAGGAAGGAAGGAAGGAAAAGCACTGAGTTCCACCACTGCACAAAACAAAACGTAACCTCTGCATTTAACCCATCACCAAAGTGAAGCTGTAAGTGGGGACAGCGCCATGATCAGTGGACCCCAGTCGTAACCTGGCAGTTGGTGGATTCAAACTTGGAAACCTCCACACCCCAATGCGGTTCCTTAACCACTGGGCCACCACTGCCCCACAAATAATAGACATATTTATTTATATTTTTATATATTTAAAGTGAACTTCTATATCATCCCATAAACCAGATGTGGGCAAACTATGAACCAAGGCCCAGATAGATGTGGCCCAAGTATATATAAACTTTTCCTTTTAAGCCTTTGTTGCATGACCTTCACATGCCATTTATCTTAGTTCACACAAATGCTCCATCACCTCAGTCAGGTTATAATGAATATTTTTTAATTCTGAAAGTTCACTTATGTCTAGTGTTCCTCTGAGGTTGTACAACAGGCTCAAACAGACACCTCATTGTTGGCTTGACACCGCGCAGGTTTGATTTTCATCACCTATTTTATTTGCCGTCTATGTAAACAACAGTTGAAGTTAAACCCTGTGTGAAAGTCTGTGTAAACACGTGAACAGTCCATCCTGGGAGTAGGACAGTGAGACGGGTGAAAGTGAGCCAGGTACTGGGCAAAGTCAGAGATTAATTTCACGGAAGCCAGCATCTGTACAATTGTGGAAACAGTAGTGTCTGATGAGCATGAAGGCAGAAGATACTTAAGAAGCAGATGGTACTTTTACAGACCCTTGGCCTTCAAACGTTGTGTAGAACATACATCTTCTAGAAGCAACAGGATGAGAGAAAGATAAAGAGAGGAAGAAAGAGATAGAAAAAGGAAAGGAGATGGCAGTGATCTGAGACAGTGGCTTTACAAGTGGAGCCTAAAAAAAATCTCTCTCTACCTTCCAAAAACATAAACCAAACCAGTTATTCAAAATTTTCCTAAAAAATGCATTTCATCCATTGTCAGATTCCAGGTACCTGAGCTCTGCTCTGTGCTGGGCTCCGGCTCCGTCCCTCCACTGCACTGGTGACTCTCCTCCCCACTGGACTGCGGCAGGTCAGACAAGCTCTTGGACTTCCGACAAGTCATGTCCACATCGTCCATCACCACAACCAGTTCCTGATTCTTCTCTGTCTCCCAGTCTCCCTGCTCTTTCTGGTCCTCCGACGGCTCGGGCTCCTGCTCTCTGGACGCCGTTGCGTCCACTGAACTTGTGCTAAGCATTGTGAGGTCTGCTAGGCTGCCGTCTTGATGGACCAGTCTGAAAACAGGTAGTGAATTAACAGACAAACAAAAGCAAGTGCGTGCATATGGAAAGTTGGCCGTATTTCTGTAATTGTGAGGACCTGGTAGAAAGTGGATTGTTTTGTTTTTCTTTTAAACTATTTTATATTATAAGGGTGCTTTTATGGAGTGTGTTCACCGTTGTTGTGGAAATAAAAGGGAGGTGGGCAAACATTTTGATTTTTAAAATTAAATTAAATTAAAAATATTTTCTTCAAGTAACAAAAGTGAAATATTTTGTACTCAAATATTAAGCTTTATTTTATTTAACATTATGTTTGACTTTTGCAATGGCACATATACTCAGGAGCACCTTTTAAATAATTTTTTCCGCTATAGAGGGACTGAACACTTTTCTAATCTCTGTCTTGACACCATAGTAAGTGCTTGTTATACATATATTTCCATGTACTATATCCATTAAGGAGGAGGCCACCAAGTGCTGAAAAAAGTCTGTAGCTAAACACATAAAATTACAATTCTAAGGCAAAAGAACATTTATTGATCCACAGTAAATGTGATTTCTTTCTATATTCCCAATGCTACAGAACTGCACCCTCATCTAACATTTTAAGTAGTAACATGAAATGAGTTGGTCAAGGGTTATTTTTTCTAAAACACTGTGTCCTCATAAGTACATAAATACAGCACATCCACTCTCAGGGTCCAGGTGGTTTTAGGAAGGTTCTAAAGCAGACATTGGGATGAGTGGTTTCAGCTTTGGTCCAAAGTGATGATCAGAGCAGTGTCTCATCAGGCATTGGAATGTAAAAGCATTGCACATTCTTTAGACATTCTTTTTTTATTTCTATTTTTTGAGTGGCTTTTTTCTGCAGCAGCTATGACAGCTGAAGGAAAGCATCAACCTTCTGGATTGATCTCAGGCAATGGAGCAAGGTAAAAGGTAAGGTTGTTCTTGCATGAACTGGCTGCAGATCAGAGTCGGCATTTTAGTTACCCCATGGTCACACTTACTTGCTCTGTTGAGTTGGGATTTTTTGCTTGATGCTGCTCAAGACATCGAGAGTAGTTATATTAGTTACAGAGACGTTTTTTTTTAAGAGAGAGAAATTAGGGCAAGCAGGCTGCAACCCACACTCAAAAGTCTACAGTATTCATGAATATATTAATGAAAAACTATGTATGAGTGACTGGCATGAAGAGTCCTGTGGTTTTGGGGAGGCAGGTTTTTTTTTTTCGGGAAAATGAAAATTCTTAGGAATTCATTGCACGGTGGGGGTTGAAGAATTGGCAGGTTTTTCAAAGGGTGGAAGATTGTTTGCAGACTGAAACATGCTTCAGAAAGGTCAGTGGAGAGAAGTTAAAGGTTGGACTGAGGAAAGGGCTGGATTTGAGCGCGGGAGGTTGTGGGGACGGGGTCTCAAAATTCAGAAATCCAAGGGTGGAGAAGGAAACAAGCAAAAATAACAATATTCTTAACATTGACTTTTATTGTTGGTGGAAGGTTAACTCTCCGGGTCAAGATCTCAGGTTCTGTCTCAAGCATAGGTCAGACGGGAAACGTCAATATTCCAAGGTAAAGTGGGAAAATGGTGGATGCCACAGAAAGCGAGCAAATATACCCACCTATCCACGATCAAATAGACACGCCCACTGACTTTAGCGTGGCTGTGAGGAAATGTGGCAAAGGAGAGACAGTGGCAGGTCACAAAGAGAAGCAGAGGAGACGGCAGAGCAACAGAGGGAAATAGACATTGACAAGAAGTAAAAAAGTCATTTGGAAAAGTCATTTTCCAAAACTTTTAAGGAGAAACAAAATATCTTTCAACCGTGAAGAAGTCCAGATGCATATAACTTAACTGGTTATATTATATGACCTGAATGAATGAGATGCTACAGTTCTACAAACATCTGAACATACTCTTAATTATTGTTTAGAGTTTGTAAAGATTGGGGGTGAGTAGCAACTCCTCTAAATCGGGAAGGTTTGGAGCAACCCACTTTTGAAAGACAGAACTGAGCAATATCAAAGAAAACACAATATTCCTTTTGGGCCTCACCTGTAAATCGTGCTCTCCTCTTTGGCCACGACAGCCTGGAGGTCAGTGAGCTGGAGAAAGCGGTCATGGAAGTAGTGCAGGTGGAGAACACACACCAACAGGAAAGAAGTAGGGATGAAAATCCTGGTGAAAAGCTGGGACACAGTAAACTGCTCCAGCCCCAAGTCCTCCAAACTGCACAGGTGAAGAGAAGATGAAAAGGGAACACGAAAAAGAACAATGTTCTTAATTCAATTCTTTGCAACAAATCTTCTGAGATAAATCACTCAGTGGCTTTGTATCATTCTCATGGTCCACAAACATAATTCAAATTCTTATTATCAACAAAATGATCAATGCTCAAAATCAGTTCTTTTCTGCAGGAACATCAGCTGTTAAAGAGTGATGGTAGAAAAAAAAAAAATTCATATTCATGGTTGTGTTGGATCAGCCAACAGTCACTCATTCTCTCCCCCGACAGCAACAAGAATAATGGGTGTTAACACTCTCCAGACAATGTCACCTTCACAACATCTGTTATCCACCACTAACAACACTGTAACATCTGTTCTAATCATACTCTAAAGACCTTTAAAATGTCATAAAAAAAGTATGTAGAGCGATGTAGAGCGAGGTTTGAGTTACAGAATAAATGAAAATGTAACAGAAAACAGGTGTTTCACTGTTGACGTTGTCGCTCCGCTTCACTTCCAGCCGCCCTCGTCGCCAACCTGTAAAATGAGAGCGGAGGTTGAGCGTCGCTCACCCCTTCTTGTCCATGTTCAACATGTTAGACCAGATCTCCACCGAGCCTTTGAACTGGAAGGTGTAGACCAGGGTGAGCACCAGCATGGTGTACATGACCACCGACATCCAGAAGTACTTCAGGATCCTGCGCCACCACTCGTAGTGCACCTCGTGGGGGAAACACAGCACAATAAGCATAATAATCACAGAACTGTATTTACTTTTTTTGTAACCTTATCAGCTATAATGAGCCCAGTGAAAACAGGGAGCAAGAGGACATCTGGATCTGGGCACCACTTTTATGCGGGGGCTGAGGTGATAAAGCTGTCAGAAATACACTGTGGATTATGAGTCTGCTGTACAATAACTTTATGACCGCAGTAAAATTCTAAGCACCTTCTGATATTGAGGAAATTGAATTTGTGAACCCAACACTGTTCCAACGCAGGAACAAGTGGACTGTATTACAACACCTCACAATGATTACAGTTAAATTTTAATTGTCTGTAGTTAACATTTGAGCCACATGACAGAAAATGTGTTTGGGATGCCAGGATTACAGTACTGGTTTGCAATTATTTTCTTTTATGTCCCCCAGAAATGTTTTCACGTCTGCAAATTGAAGTTCTGCCAAGTGCCTAATAATGTATATATTTATCTGTATAAGCCACTGAATGAATTGCTGCCACCTGGTGATTGGAGGCTTGCTATCATCCAATCATTACAGCAGTGTTTTATATTCCAAACCCCCCCCCCCCCAGCAGCTCGCCGCACCCCCAGCTTTCCCCGCCCCAATATTTGAGAAAAACTGCATTTCAGCGAAACAATTTTCTTTATACCCCAAAATGGATCAAACATTGACAGTTGACTCCTGGTATTTGCCCAATCTGCTCACTCCACACCATACTGATTGGGGTCCGTCCCTGTAGCTGCAGACCACTAGATGTCCCCAATCAAATGACCAGCTATAAGACACTATTGCCTCTCGTACTGATACCTGGTAAAGTGCCACACAGGAGACGAACATCAACATGTAGATGATCTTGTATATGACCAGGGTTCCCTCAAAGCTGACAAGGAAGAACATGCCACCGCAGATGTAGATCCAGTATTTGACCAGCAGGGCCATGAGCATGCCCCCCAGAACCTGCATGATGTCCTGCTCTCCATGGTCCTCAGTCTCCTCCTCCTCTATAAAACATAACAGCAAATCAGGAATCTATACTGTTGGTGCTGGTGAGGAAATTCAGGGTTCATTAAAGTTCAGTGAGACACAAACAGAACCAAAAAAAAATATTATTCTGTTTTATTAGATGATTAAGAATTTAGATATAGTACTTTATATATATACATATATAGAATATATGATAATAATGCTTATTCAAACTTAGAAGTCCTGATTTACCACAAATAGTTCCAAACATGAGTATTAATGCCTAATTGTGTTAGAAGTTTTAACTTACAAATGACATATTTGGCCATAATTTAATATCAAACTTGGCACATTTTTTTGTTGACCTGTTAACTTAGTCTATTCAAAATTCACAAATAAGTGTGGAAGAAAAGTTAGCTGAACTAACTTAAAAAGAGGTTTGAAAAGACAAAAATAATAAAAAAAAATCTTGTAATATTTAATTTAATTTGAAGGAAAGAAACAAAAGAAGTCAGTGGTGGTACTGCATGTTGAGGTTAAATATGTCAATTAAGTACAAAAGTAATGTCAAAACAATGTTTCAAAAAATGAAAAAAATTCCATTCATTCACATAAAAAAGTTGGTGGCTGTTGTTTTTATGGAACTGTCAGGGGGAAAATGGTGCAAGTCGCAGGAAACCTTCCTTGGTTACCACACAGCACACCAAGCATTATAAAGCCCAATATTTCCACGGAAGTTGTTCCTAAAGGAAACAAGTGCTTACCTTTTTTCTCCTGGTCCTCCACATGGATGTCTGACAGACCTGCACTATCTTCCTTTTGTTTTTCCCATCGCTCTGTGAGTGTTTGACGGAGCAGCAGCCAGAAGCTCAGCAGACACAAGACCTAAACCAAAAAAAAAAAATGTTTAGACAAACACCTTACCAGCAAGGTGGCCATAGATGAACTGACAGGTTACTTGTATTTAATGTTTAACAGAAAATATAGTATGTTTATACAGTAACTCAAAGTTGGGTTTAAAACTCTCACAGAATTGTCTAAACTTTCAAGAACGTCTAAGGTCTGCAAGGACTTTGGATAAACTTTAAAATACGCCGTGTCTTGGATGTGAAATAGTTCTTGTACGGATGACTTCAGATGAATGATGAAGTCCAAAGCATGTCTGCGGTGAAGCGTGGATGTATGAAATATTAGAGCAGACACAGCACTTGCTAAAATGAAAGAGCTTTTCCAAAAGATGTCATGATAAATAAAGTGGCCTTTTCTGCTAGGCCTGCAAAGAAGGAATTTCCCCTTCTTTTTGGAAAAATAATGGTTAGTTTACGTGTGAGGGTTATTCTTTTCTCTACTTTCATTTCAAATAGGACATGCTGCAAAAATGAATTGAGAAAAACCAGAGTCCATCTTCATTATTAAAAAAGAAACCATCAAAACCCTATTTTCATTTAACATATGTTATGTACAATTGGCCAATAGGAGTGCTGGTCCAAAAAGTCTCAGGAAAAAAAACGAATTAGTCTCAATATCATTCCAACTAAAGTAAAATAAATGTAACATTATTGTTACTTTTATGAAGTCAGAATGAGACTAAAAATGACAAACCTTTCAACACATGGAAACTACTGATAAGGAAATTGTTTAATGTTTTTGTTTTAGTCAGATTTCATTTTCGTTAAATTGTGTTATGACAAATCTTTGTTATCTTTTGCTGGTGCTGTAAAGCCAATGACGTGGTGTGAAGTCGTTTATACCAAAGTTCTCAAACAAAGCACAGACTTTATAAGGGAATTTGCTGTCAACTGAAGCTCAAAAACCTTGGAAGACAAGGAGTGGAACGGGTTCTTCTTCTTGACGAAGAACCCTGGGACCTCAGCCATGTCCTCGAAACTCCAAATGTACTGCAGAACAATCAGCAGGTTGCCGTAGGCCACCATGTAGGGGGAGGACAACATGGCGTAACGCCGCCGGTCCCTCACCATCCACAGCATGCAGGACCAAAGGAGGAAGGCAAACGTTAACCAGCTGACGTACGTGATGCTCCAGGCCTGAGGAGGAGAAAGAACAATTATTTATTTGAACAAATACAAGATCTGTCTTGTTTATGAAGTGCGTGTATTGTCCAGGCCCTCATTTGGCATATGTTTTTATTTCCTTAAAAGAAAAAACAAGATGACAAGACTTTCCAGTGGAAATTCAAGACACGGAAAAAGTACAACTTTTACCACAAACACTATGGTACATGAACTGCCAATACACATAGCTTTGTGAGTAATTGCAGAAACATAAAAATAATACAGTAACAGTGCACTAATCTAAGTGAACGTCTCAGTCAAAGCACATTTGTCCAACTGTTACTGTTGTTTTTAAGAGCTGTTGATTCCGTTTTCAGTGAATGGTCTTAAAAAGGTCTGACAATAAAACAAACACGGCCAGTGAGGAGGTTTTGGCTACTTTAGCAACAAGATGAATGACTCTAGAAGGTTACTTTCAATCAGACAGTAATTTATAACAAACCTTAGCTTTACTCCCATATACTTAGTTCATAGTCATTTATTAATTACACTAGTGCTCCGTGTTTACAGTCAAACTATACCATGTACGATACAAACATCCTAATGTGGAGATTATAGGCAGTTAGTTAGTAATAATGTCCTTAACTCTGCTAAACTGGAGTTTTAATGGTTGTAATAATAAAGGTACGACCTTATTAAGACTAAAAGTATTTTGTAGCTTCCGTGCATTAAAATGTTACCATTGTATTTAATCAGAAACACTCAAAGTTTTTCCACCACTAAAACCTTCACAGTGATTTACAATAATAATGGATTAAATGGAAAGCGATGGTTTACTGAGTCATAATCAAAATCAAAACTAGGATCTGTAAGGTATTTCTCGGAGTATGATTCATCCAGGAATGTTGAAGTGGGAACAGATGTTGTGTAAAAATCCTATCCTGCCCTGCAGTCACTCAGCCAGGAAGACCACACTTCCATCTTGACTGTGGCTCAGCAGTTCCAGCGGAACAAGGGTCAGATCAGTGCCTTGCTAAAGGGCAGGCTCTTGATGTGTTAGGTATTGGCTAACCACATGATGATTTTTCCTTGCCCTGTGTTTGTCATTGTTGAATGAAGTTGAAGTTGTTGATTCTACGATTACAAACTGTGCGCAGGAAAACAATAACTGATATGTTTGTGGATCTTTTTTTTGATAGTTTATTTCCCTTCCATTTAGTCACATGTTTACGCAAGGACAACAGGACACCAGCAGACTCACCATCATGGCAATAAGAGCACAAATGTAGCTTTGCTTCATGATGAAGTGGAAGGCTTTGACCATGGCACTAACTCCCTTCTGTTTTATCCCGTCGTCCTCCTCCTCCTCCTCCTCCTCAGATTTCTCCTCCTCTCCATCCTGCACCGAATCCTCTGAAGGTAAACACACTTCATACACACTTTCTTCCTTCTTCTCTGGTTGGACACACACACATGCACACACAGACACAAGCACACACACACAAATATGTGCTTAAACAGTTCAAGCTGTTGTCTCCTGCCAAATGTTTGTTGTGTCTTTTGTAAATTTTAAGGCAAATCCTAATAATCCACAGATGATTCCGTAAAAAATGTTGTTTTAGACCAGGCTAGCATAGAAAATACTTTTTTTATATTAAATTTCATTAATTTCTAAACTAAACACAGATTTTTTTATATATATTAATATAATCTTTATAATATAACAGACCCCTCAAACAGTTAAACATCCCTATATTATTATGGTATGTCATTTATGGCGTTTCATTATCTTACTTGGAAATGTTTTTAGGTAAAATTAGTAAAACTTGAAAAAGTTTCTTCCTGAACAAATTTTGTTTCTGTAAAATGTTAGCTATAATCATGTTTTTGCCGCCGCTGCAGGGTAGACAGTGTAGTGCACAGTTTAAAAAAACATATACAGAAATACACATATACAGTACAGTATATACACATATACAGTATATACATATATATATATATTTATACATATATATATAAAAATGCTAAAAATGTTGAATTAACTTAATTAACTAATAACTTAACTGTAAAACACTACATATGATTGATAAACTCACCTGGACCATTACTGGGTAAATCCATTTTATACTGGGGGGTGGAATACAAATCAAGGCAGACTGGTCCATTCTCAGTTGTAACAAACTCAAAAGATGTCCCATTTGAAGTAGGAAGACCCTATAGACCCAATAAAAGATCAAGTTATTATTTCCAAACTGAATTAACGATTACTTTGCTGCCATTATCTAACATAACAAGATACTCTTCTTTGGGGTTTTGTTGGTTTTAACCAGATGATCTTTGTGCAGCGGCAAAGAATTTACATATATGTATGTACAGTATATATATTAATGCATATACATGCTCTTTTGCAGCAGAGTGGCATGCAGAGATTTAAGATACACCATATCAGCTCCCACCTCAGTAGTACTGATGCCATCCTGGGTGGAGAGGAGCTGGGTTGGGAAAAGAGCACACAAAGAGGAGGTGCGTTATCGATGTGCGGCTGAAGTCAAAAGCCTCCTTGTTCTTTACAAACGCTGATAAGCAGGAACAAAACAGCAGCAGCACTATAGTAAATCGAGCCCATTGCTCATCTGTGTCTGCATGGGCCTAAAAGCTTTTAAACCTGGGGAGTTGGCCAGCAGAGAGAGAGAGAGAGACTGCACACCCTAATGTGGCAACAAGGTCAGTGTGGACATGTGCATTTACAGCTGATCCTTCCAGGTCCAATAAAAAGGTGAAAACAGCAAAGGAATTTAGATCAGAGTTGCGTTTTTTCCCCCCCATTGTTCCCACTGTGTATTAAGATACAAGCATAGTTGTTGTTTTGTTATGTTGCTCAACTGTAACTTCAGTTACAGGCCTGGATATGAGTAGAACATTAATTTATGTTTGTTTTGAAAAGGAGACGCTGAGGTAACAAAGGTCAGAGTAGATATTCAGGATATGTTCAAGGCCCCTTAGGAAATCCTTCATCCTCTTCAACAATGCACTCACTTCCTGAACAGAATGGCACCGTTTGAGGGGACAGAGAGATGACTACAGGGCACGATTACTTCAATACCTCTGCGGTGATCTGTTCTTAATCAGGGACGTGTGTTTTGATCACTACATACGTTCTTCTCATCGGTGCGCTGGCGTGATTCCCACCACCGCTGCCTCTTCCTGTTGGCAGAGTAACTTATACTGTTTCCGACCAGATCCTCCTCCTCACACATGTCACTGTCCTTGTCGTCCTGAAAAAACAAAGATAGACACTTTTAACTGTGGGCAACTGAAGACACAGGATCGATAGCTCAGTCCAACAGCTCGAAATGGAGATGCTTGTTGTATAAACACTGTACAAGGGTTTTATCTACGCATGAGCACAAGGATTTAAAGAGGAAATAAAGAACAGGAGCTGTTATCTACATTCCAATTAAAACATTTGTTCTGGGAGGATTTTCTAATTCTCAAGAAATGGTGTTGATTTTTTGTATTTAAGATAGGACAAGGTTTTTTTTTTATCAGTGACACAGTTTACAAAAAATTGAACTGAACTGAATTGAAAAAATTGAACCGAAATAAATCCAATTAGTTTAGTGTTTTCAAGATATTTTATTTGTTAAACTCGCACAGAACACACATTAAATGTAAAACAGCGGGTGACACTAAGCAACATGCTATAGATGCTATATAGATAAAAAAAAAACTTCAATTTAAATTTCTATTTAAAAAAAACTCACTCATCACTAACACTTAAGAATGTCTGCCGCTGATTTACGTCACCAGTCTTTATTATCAGTCTGCGCAGGAGCAAAATAACAGAAATCCCTCTCCCCATGTCTTACACACACACACAGATCAATAAGACACATAAACATCCAATTTATCCTAGTATGCACCCTCTATAAAAATACTAATCTATAATTGCAGGCCAGGACAGCGAAACTGAATTGAAAGAGAAGCAGGCAGGACTTTAGGTATTGACTTGACATTTTCCTAAAACCAGTTTTGTTTTCTTTGAAATACTACTATAAAAACTTGCCAAAACAGTGCAACAAACATTCTTGACCCCTTACCAACTGTAACTATTTCAAAAACAAGGTCCTGAAACTCAAAAGCTTACACGCCCGTAGTTAGAAATAAGTTTTTATTCCTGATCGTTAAATATCCAGCTCTGGAGAGACAGTAAAAACAATTCACTCGTCCTCCGAGGAGAGGATATTATAAAACACACTACTTAACACCTGCCTTATTGCCTGTTGTTTTTCCAATTACCCTTTACATTTCCTTCTGTTCTGATCGGCATTTGCAGCATTGCAGTGTCACCAACACGGGTGATAGATTTCCAAGATCATTTAAAGACCACAGCTGGTTGTTTTTCATTTTTATCTCAGCTGCTTTAAATCACAATTACCCTCTACTGCGTCAGTCATTATTGAAAAAAAAGTGCACAATGCTGCAGAACGAAATAACTATAAAAGTACATGGTCCGCTGCGGATGATGGGCCCTCTCACCACCATGCTGACCTTCTGTGCTATTGATTTTAGGGAAAAAGGCATTATTTCTTATCATGACTCCGTCAATTTTCGCAGCATATTTCCTCACCATCAGCTGTTCAATGGGCTCCTGCAGCCACAGGCGGATGAGTGTAGCAAGGGTGTAGTAGAGGATCAGGAGCATGATGGGATTCACAAAGTGGTACCACTTCCTGTCCGGGTGGACTATGAGCATCCAAGTGTAGGAGCAGTTGCTCTGAACAATGGGGGAGATGCCAAACACACTGCAGTGACAGAAATACACACAAAGAACACAAAGTGTTTCAGTCTAACAGAGAACATAGGTATGAAGAAGTCATTCTGAACAGTTATATTGAATAAATCTGTTTAAGTTCATTCATTCATTCATCTTAATCCACTTATCAATTACTGGGTCTCCACCACTGCCACCCAAATCCCACTGCTCCATGCTCTGAGCTTTCCTGTGGTTGGTGAGCTCACTGGAAATTATGTGGGTCAGGACCGTGCCATGCTCAGAGCATCTCAGCTTTGGGCACCCAAGTTCCCTCCCTTTTTTCCTTACATATTTTAATATTTTAAAATTAAATATAGTCATTTTCGACTTGTTTCGACTTTAGCAGCACCTCCTACAGGGGCTAAGTGGAGCTACACATACTACAAGCGTAAACTATTGATCCATTTTCTATCATTTTCATGCCAAAGTCCAACATGCCATATTCGACAAAAGGTTTTCCCCACCGCACCACTATTTGAGAAGTACTGGACTAAACTAGTGCACGACTCGTTTCCCTGTTGTTATTTTTTATCTGGGGAAATTAAAATGATCTACTTTGATCAATGGTTCCAGCTGTTCTCATCGGGGTAAGTGAATTGGGGCTCAATACGTCTGCGATCAGACCAGACACTTCAGCTGAAATCTTTTGTGAACTGGACCCAACTTCTCCATCAGTAGATGAGTTCTCATTAGGTTAAGTGTGCTCCTCCAGTCATTATTCACCCCTGCATCTTAATCTTGGAAACTAATTATTATTTCCTGAAATGGAGCCAATGTAAAAGAGGTGATGTAAATATGTTCATGTTCAGGACCTTAAAAGTGTACAATAAATACAGCAGAAATATACAAAAATAATCATAAAACTATCATATGAATGTCAAATTTTAGCCAGACACAAATGCTTTTAATTTGTATGGTTATTTTTTTATAGATCAACAGATGTGTAATTTTTTTTTTATTGCACGTCGTTAAATAACAAGCTAATATTTTGAGACATAAACACACAATTGCGTCAAGTTTAATAGCTTGAATAAGCAGTAACCTGAGATATTAAAATCATCTTTACTGTGCACTGCTGCATAATTTTCCTCAATAACACTTGTGCTAGTGATGCTCTGGAACTACAGAGAAACTAAACAATCGGAATTTTGAAGAATAAATTGAATTAGAATGGCAGTTTGCACAATAGAAGGGACAGGATTCACCGTCTCTCCTCTGAGAGAGAACAAAGTTCATGTCCTGGAATAAACCACAATGATTTATGAGCATCCTGAGTTTTGTCTTCAGACCCTCACCACCCAACCCTCAATCATTCAGTACTTTTGATAGACCTATTTTTGCACTGAGGCAAGGCACTGTTGGTCACACGACTGGGGACTTCCATTGTGCAGCAGGGAGGCAGGAAACTGTGTGGAAGTAAGGCTAGTCATCAGCCTCACTCAACACAGGCTCAGCAGCAAGGCCAAGTCAATGTCAACAAGCAGGACTAGAGCCAGCACTCTGCTGCCCCATAGATATATTAGACATGTTTAAACCATACCAGCGATCCTGAGGATATATAGAAATATATGTATATATGTGTATGTATTGGTTAAATCTATTAACAAAAACAACAACATTAATCACCGTGAATTAATCTGTATCCTTTCCTCTCATCTTGTCTTGTTTATTTCCCAGATTTATGGAGCGAATTATTCCTAATGATAACACCATCGACAGCTTGATTATAATATAATTTACTTTATTACACGTACGAGCTCAGCTGCTGGGTTATATAAGTAAATAAACTCCACTTGTGGCTGTTCAGTTCGACGACCAACAAAGTCACCGCTACGGAGTCTGCATTCATTACAGCTGTGACCGACACGTTGGCAAGAAATGCAAAGCTATGGTTTCACTCCGACCACAATGTTTTACCGCTGCAGCCACAGGCAGCTGATTGTCTCTTCTCCCATGCATAATAAAACAACACTGGCCGTGGTGCTGAGCCTGAAAGTGCTGCCTGTGATATTGATGCTCTGAGAGGAGAAGCTCAGCCTGCAGCTGCGCTGCTCCGTCTCTTCGCATACTTGTTTGTAACAACAGTAAATGTTTATTAATGTTTAAACAAATGTTCCGGCGTTTACACAGATACTGTTTAGTCAAAAGAGCCGTGACCGCCCAGCTCCATCATCCTGCGGTGTCGGCATGTTAAGGTTTTCACAGGAGAAATACGGCAGCATTTCTCTGCTTTATTTACACTGATGACTCCAGGACAGCGTTGTGGTCTGGACCTAATCCATCCTCATTTATGAGAATGGATTTAGTCAAAGTGACTGACAAAGTTACTACTTCATTAGCAGGTGCAGACATAATCTGGAGGAGAACTGCAGACAGACCTGATGTAACTGTCGCCCGGTGGGATCGACTCCTGGAAGAACTGGAACTGATAGAGGTAGAGCACAATGATGTGGCCCGCGCTGTAGATGGCCATCAGGACGCACATGCAGCTGAAGATGAGATTGTCAAAGGTCCGACGCAGTGACCACCAGGTGCAGAGGAAGAGGAAGATGAAGAAGTACACAAATGAGGTCATTGATGGTAGCATGACACCTGAAAATGAGATGAAAAAATATTTGTCATAGTTCTTTCATTTTTACTTCAGTTTCAGTTCCATCGTTTCTCTTGATGAGCCTCACACTAGGCAGGCACTTAAATATATATATATTTAGAATCATAATTTTATTCCTGCCCTTGACAGTTTATCCCAGGTATGGATAAACTATAGGTTGAGGGCCAAAGGTGGCCCGCTTGGCCTTTTTATCTGGACATATTTTAGTACTTTTTATATTAGCTCAGATGAATGTTCCATCAGGTGAGAGTAAAAGACTTTGGGAGAGAGATAGTTTCCTGGCAGAAACACTAAAGTTCCTGTGAAAGCAGCTCACCTGTCATTCCCAACAAGATGGTGACCACCACCTGTCCCGCAGTGGTGATCAAATTCCCAATGATTTCCTTCACCTTCGTAGCGACCTCCGCCACAATCCGGAGAACCTTCATCTTTGCACTTTCCTTCTTTTCTTCCTCCTCCTCCTCCTCTCCTTCCTCATCATCTCCTTCCTCTCCAATCAGCTCCTCGTCCTCCTCATCCTCCCCAGCCTCGTACCCTGCTTCAAGGTCCTCCTCCAGTAGGATGTTGTCGTCCAGGCTAAGCTTCTCCTCTTCCTCCTTCAGTGGTGGACGTGACAAACATGATTCAGTGTTTTTCTGTCAGAATTGTCTATGGATCTGATCAGACAATCATCAGATCGTTCCAGACGGAGGTCAGGTTAACAATCAGTCTCTGAATACAATATTTTGGCTGCATTGGCTGTTATTTATGGTATTTGTATATATATACACTAAACAAATCGAAAACACCACAACATCTGGAAAATTAACTGCAACAAATTGAGTCACTAAGACGCCGCAGTAGCAGGTGTTTCAGATCCCTTGTCAAAACAAACGGCAGTTTCAGTTCATAAGGCACGCTGCAAGAAATAAAACTCTGAGTGGAGCTCGGGGCGACCGGAGATATATTTTGTGGTGTTTCTCCGTAATAGGGAGGAGAGCCATCTGTGCCAGCAATAGCAGACGCAACATTTAGATGAGTGGAAGTAAAAGTGAATGTGGCTTTAATTAACATTGAGTCATAAAGAGAGGTGGGAACATGCCAGGGAACCAAGGGTGGAGGGGTGGGTGTAGCACCAATTCATTTACACTTATAGGGATCACTCTGCGCTCAATTTCCTGCTCTGCTCCTTCGTGTCAGTAAAAGTAAAATGTATCAAAGAAGCAGAACAACAACCTGTGGAGGTAAGATTTCATAAAATTGTTCAAGTTTCTGAACATTCATTATTTTTATATATATTTATTTGGAAATATATATTTAAAAACTAGTTTCAATACTTAATATTTTAATTACAGTTGTTATCGTAATTTAACCTGACTTTTTAATTACATCTGTCAAAAATGTTGCTGTATACACCAGTGGTTACCAAAGTGGTGAGTGTTATGAGTTTTTTTATCCTTTATTATTTTTATTGATATATATGACTATAAAGTTGACTTTGACATGGGATTTAAAATTGTATTTCCTTTGTACAAAAAAATTGGTTTTAAAGAAATAGTGATTTTGTCTATACTACTGAAATATGACAATATAACTTAAAAACATAGTTCTAGAAAACTCTACACTCTACACATGGGTCAGAATGTCATCAGTGTCAGGAAAAAGGCTGAAAAACAGAGAATCAAAGATTCCATGTAGCCATAAATGAAACCCACTTGTTCCTCTGCGTCAAAGTCAGCGTTGTACTGTGCCATGTCCTCAGGCGGCCTCTTCTGGACCAGACTGCGACACAGCAGCCAAATGGCTAAGCCAACCATAAACATGCCGATGTCGGGGATGAACACGCGGATGCCATTTCCTGCGTCTGCTCCAATCACGCTGTGGACAAACAGAAAATTGAGGACATGCATGCTGACAGAAAGGTCTCTTGATATTATCTCACATGTCATGCTCATGGCGGCAAGGAAGAGTACGACAGCTGCCAGCGGCTGATCAATCTCCACATGAAACATTTTTTTTCGGAGAAATCCAGGGACTTGTGTTCCCTTGGACGTTGCCCATAAACACTGGCTGTCTTCACTTTGAATCCATCCATAAATATTTGTCACATCTTCTCCCTTTCTCTGTCCTAATATTCCACTCCTGTTACTAGTTAACGAAAAAAGACAAACACAATGGACAGAACGGCCAAGTTCTGCCATTGAGTGTCACAGACTGAGACGATTTCTTTTTTAGTCATTGGATGAATAATTCCTTGCAAAGGTGGAAACAGTAAAATTTTATCGATGCGATCATTTCCATTGGTTTCCGTGGTTCTCTGTAGTTGCATGTGTATGCAAACTATTTGGGCTGAATGTTATTGACTGGATAATCATTTTCTTTCTATTTTAAAGTCGAGTTAAAATGCAGTGGAGAAAAGAAATTAACTAAATTAGGGAAAGCGTATCTTCGTTTTTAATTGAGGAAAGTTAATATTTGCCATTTCCGTTTTGAATGAATGACAAACACATCTAATTTCAATTTCTTTCATTCTTTTTTCGAACGTACGAAGGTGTATTATCTTTACTGAGTTATGCAGACATTTGGCTTTTTGTTGCTGTCTCTAATCTAAATTTGTCTTAACCCTGACAAACTGAGGACACCTTTACAATGTTCTTTCAAATCCATGTTAACAAAACCAACCTTTAAGTCACAATGATAAGGCTCCTCCCAGCGTGGTTTAAAAGTATTGATAATTTGAAAAGAAAAGCTGACCTGTCATTTGGGTTGAGACATAAAACACCTGCTCTCCATAAATAGAACCAATCACAATGTGGCCCTGAATGGACGGCATTAAAGGTAACGACCTGAAAAGGAAGTATTGATCCCGACGGTGGAATATTCACACTCAGATAAACAGTTGGGCCTTGGCAGGTTAGACCTAATCAAGGACGTCTCTTTCCATGTGCTTTATTGTTCTGGGCCCCGCCCATCATCACATGGGTGAAAGAGATGGAAACCAGACAGGGTCGGGGCAGCTGCTGGCTGTATTATATGAGAGAATGGCACTTTTTTTATCATCACTTCTATCATCATGCAAAGACATGCACTAATTTAAAAATAATAACATGTAATCTATGGTGTATATTATATTTAATAGTTGTAAATTTGATGACTTAAAGCTTTAAGAGCATTGAGATTCTCAATGACAACTGCTCCAGAGTATGACACATGAAGACAGTTTGCGTCTGTGGGTAGTTTTGCCTGTTTTCCACTAAAAAACAGGAAGTTTTGGTTGAAAGCGTTGGCGTGTGCAGCCGCATCAACTTGACAATGTAAACTATGAGTAAGTGGATAAATGCTCACTGCAGTGCAAGGGTTCCTATTGGATGTTTCCCTATACAGGAAATTACAAGGAGACGCAGGAGGAGACAGTGAAAATAAAGGTTTGTAAATATGGTCTTGTCTGGTTTTGGAGACCAGGGCCTGTTAGGAGGAGGTTACAGTCTAACAAAAGCTCTGTAATTGTCTCTATTTCTTCTTTCGTTGTAGACGAACAATTTCTGTGGCACGTTTTTTGCAGACCTAAAAAAATGGGTTACCGTTACAGGTATCATTATAAGTTATAATGATATTTATGAGAAATGATAGTGCTGACTGGTAATTTTATCAGCCCCAACACACTGACCTGAGCCAAGTCTGAACTTCACTGTAAGAAGGTGAAGTTATGATCTAATGCCAAAACTGGAGAATGAGTTTCAATAAAAACAATTTAATAATGCATTTTAGACAAAAAAAGAAATCCGGTAAGGCATTGGCTGAATGTCTAACTCTAATACCTTAATATCTAATTTAATACACATTTACATGCAAAGGTCTTACCTCTCAAAGCCAATTTGTCTTATAGATTTCTCCCATGTAGAACCTGGACAGAAGAAAATACAAATGATTTTAGCTAAAGTATATATTTTCAGTGTAAAGAGTTTTGTTGTCTTAACCCAGGAAATACCTTAAAGGAACTAAACCCTCACATCTCTTTAAAGGTCATATGAAGTTAATGATGTTGTTTTTTATTAGCAGAGATATTTTTCAATGTGTTTTTTTTCTTGTTTTTCTCCACTAAAAAAGCAGCTAAAGGCTATGACTGTTAAAAATTTAACTGAAGGTTTTTATTAATACAACATAAAAAAAATGGAAGATCTTTCATTCAAATCCAGGCAACATGTAATGAAGGTCACTCAGGGTCTGGTCACAGGCAGCTGTGGAGACGCCATGACGTTAGTTATGTTTAGTTAAGGACGAGAGGACAAAGCTCAAAGTGATGGCTTTCTGGTGTGATTACAATTGTATAAAAAATAAGATTTTACAGACCTTTTGTTAAATATCAATAAGCTAATATTAATTCCACAGTGGGAAAGAAAATCGTTCTCAGAGTGATCAGTGTTGGGATAACCTCTGTGTAAAAACAAGAAAATAATTAAAGCTGTCATGTGAGCTCTGTTTCCACAGCTTGGATTTGTTTTGTATCCCTACACGTCCGAGCCGAGCTGAAGAACAGAGGAAGAGGGACGGGGAATTTTTTAGGAATTCATGTCGAGAGAAAAGATGGCTGGAGATGGCCAAATTCTCCTTTGTTCTGCTGCCAGAGTAGAAACATGTCACCAGGTTGAGACTCGAGACGAGGACTAGGAGATTTACGGATGTTTCCTGCTCCTCTGTTTGGGTAATGGCCAATGAATTAGCAGCTAAACTGTCTGTGTGCTTCTGTTTTGTGGTATAATGAGCCGACGGTTTATTGTTGGCTGCCAGGCAGCTACGACTATAAAGAACTTCATTAGAGAAATTGTGAGTCAGAACAATAACAGAACAATAACATCCGAGTGACAGTTTTCACAGTACTGACACTGCATTATATCATGAATTACCTTTTTACCCTGTAAACAGATACCACAGTAAACCATCCCAACAATTTTTTCTATTTTTTGATTTGTATTCATATCAAAACTACAATGTTATTCAAAATACTAGTACAAACAGTACTAGTAATAATATATTTATTAACTCATTAATGATGATCTATTTAGTGTGATTATAGTAGCTCAAGGTAAATGGCTGTAAAAGTTGGACCCTGTCTCTGCTGTAGGACTTTTCACTTTTCACTCCATGTCTCATTTACATCATTTCATAACATTGCAGAGTAAATATCACATAGCAAACGTCCAGTTCAGCCTTTCAACAACGTAGTAACACTGTGTGACATAACAGGACTATCTTTTAATTGAGGCGGTGTCTGAAGTGACTTCCATAAAACACCGTTTGTACCGTACTGTACTTGCTGGTCTGTTAACCTCACAGCACAGGGTGTGTTTTTACACTGCAGAGTCCGTTCTGACCACATCATCAGAACATCTATGGCTGAAGGAAAGTCAGTCCATTACTCAGAATAGGAGTGTGACAAAAATATGTAGCAAATACAGATAATAACATCTATTCACATCAGATAGTGGGTCCTTTTTTCTCTCAAATGTTGCATGTTCCCAAGGGTGGAGTGGCTTCTACTCTAATTCTATAGCTCATATTCTATAGAATATAATATGAGCTCCCGTTTGGTTCAAAACAGCCATGATCATTGATAATTATTGGAGAGCTGATTATATTAATTCAGATTTTCTTCTTAGATAAGATTAGATAAGATATTCAAAACAGCCTTCTTTGCTTATCCTGTTTTCATATCTAAAATAATCAGAGTCCTGACCTACAAACAGCATCGATGCTTTAATCAGAATAAACAGTTTTTTAGTGCCATTAATCACTGTTAAAGCAGGTTGTGTGTTTATTTTCATCACTGACATTGGAGTGGATCGAGGTTAGGCAGCACCACCCATCAGGTGCTCTCTCTGAACGCGAGTAAAAAACTTTACAAGCAGAAGTAGCTGAACTTCCCACCAGCGTGAGTCAGCAGAGAGGAATGACAGAAGACTCTAAAGAAAACAGACTCCTCCTCAAACGGGTGTCCACGCAGCTTCTGACCTAGGCTAACAGCTGGAGGTGTTTGCCTGCCGTGAGAGACGTTTTCTCATTTGCACTGCGCTCAGTTTGCTCCTCTAATGGTGTGTTTGGTTACAGTAAATAGACGAAATTATATGCAGTCACCGCACTGGGGTGGGGACAACGGTGTCAAAAGGAAGAACGACTCTTTGTTTATAGTTGGCTGCCAAAAGGAAACAGGAGTCAGGGGGTTACAAACCAGATATAGAAATCTGAGATAAGGCCTTTCCTTTAGAATTGAGGTGGTGGGTCGAGTAAGTACTTCAGTAATGTTTGACTTCCTGCTGCAGGACAAGGGAAAAGGTTTCTTTAAAGTTGGTTACGTCCAAATCACACCCCTGACGGGGAAGCTGTCCTGATGTATGAATATAAAGTAAAACACACAGTCAGATTTTTATGACGTGGTTATTGTGCTGTGTGATATAATACACTTCGTCATTTGGTGCCTCATTAAACGAACAATAAAAAGTCCGGTCCAACAGCTGTTCTCTGCAGTTCTTACAGCTCAGTGATGCTTTAACAACTGTGCTGTTCAATGACACAGATAATATGTTATTCATAACTTCACCGACCTCAGTGCAGACTGTCAGCAGGTTGGATGAACTGGATCAACACTGTAGACTGTATATGAAATTAACGATTTTATTTTCCTGGATTTATTCTTGACAATATTTAGCCAATCGCTCAGGTCTTCCATGGATTTTAACTACGTGTCCGTCAATCTGAACAGCACGAAACAAGAATCTGCTCAAACTGTCCATTATTTATAAATAAAGTCAGAGAACGTTTTTAAACCTATTAGTCTCAATTTATTCTCAGTGAAGCGTTAAACTCTGTATAAATAACGGCATTTAAGGCATTTCTAATAAATGAAGGACGGCTGTTTTTTGTTTCTATTGAAGCAAAAAAATTGGGTTGACAGTAAAAACAACTGTATTGCAGGTTTGAGAGGTAATTATAACAGTTCCAACTGCATTATTATGCAAACTACGGAAAATCTTCAGCCTGGGGGATGAACGCGCCCATTTGACTTCTCAATCCACCAAATGATGCTGTTAATTTAAATTATTATTGTACTTCTTTGCCTGCAATGCAAACATTTCCATATTAATTGGCTAATAAGTTAAAAAAAAAAGATTTTTGCGTTTAAGCCTTTATGTATGACTTCTACAAACTCCATCCATGCATCTTCATCTGCTTATCGGGGGGTAGCATTCTGAGGAGGGATACCCAGACTTCCCTCTCCCTAGATTTTCCTCTGGTTCAACTGGGAGGATCTTGAGGCGAACTTAATCGCTCCAGCGTGTCCTGGGTGTCCTCACAGTGGGACATGACCCAACATCCAGGGGTCATCCAATGTAAATGCCCAAGCCACCTCAACTGACTCCTCTCAATGTGAAGGAGCTTCTACTCCGAGCCTCAGTCATAACCTAAAGGTTATGGTTATGGTCTCACAACCACAAACTATCTGCTCATGACTTGGTCAATTTTTTTTACATTTTTGACTGAATTTGTGAGTCAAGAACTTGTCCACACCTGGTCTATACCATTGAGACTAAATTTTGCACATACTGTACCTTAAAATGTTTGGAATGACTTGAGTGTTTAAACCACAATAACGTCAAAAGTGAGAGTGAGATGATGTGACTGGGCTGCTGCTGCTGCTGGGATGTCTGTATACAGCACCTCACAAACCTCACACCCTTCAGTGACCTCGGCGGCTGCAGTTTACTCACAGTTGAAGTCTGGGCTGATGGAGTTCCCGGCCAGGAGGCTGTTGACTGTAATCTGATAAATGATGTGCAGCAGCAGGAAAGACATACTGGTGAAACACAGGGACTGCAGCAGACGCCCTGTGTGGCCTGGAGGAGAATAAGAAAAGGTCGCTCTTAAGTTTAAAGGTTTCCATATGTTGTGTTGTTGTGTGATTCTGCATTCTTAACATCTTTGAGAGCAGACGAGGGTCAGGATATGAACCCGGACGCGCTGTGGTTTTCCACAGGAAAAGGAGGAGATCGTCATTGGAGTCTACAGACCTGCTGTAATGTATCAACGACTCAATAACACAATCATCACATTTGTGTTGTGGCCTCTCTTGCCCATCCTATTACACCTTCCGGACAAAAAGAAGTCCAGAAAAAGGAACATAAAAGGAGCATTTAAACATAATAACTTTGTCTACGTGCAAGTACTGACTCCTTTATTATTCCAAACACTTGTGTTTCCATCAGAAAATTCTGAAATTTTAAACTCCCTGATTAAATGACTCCTAACATCTGACTCTGACTATAGTAGCCTTTTGATTTGGCTAGAACCATTGAGTAAAAGCTGATTTGACCATAACATGTCTGTTAGGATTTAAAAGCCATCTCATGTGTCAAGAAAATGTTTGTCAAGGACAAAAGTAATGTTTTCAATCTGACTCTAAAATCATCTAGACGTCAGAGATGGGAAAAATAAACTGAAGTACTAGAGCAAGTATTTCAAAATGACGTTATCAATTAGAAACAGAGAACAGAGAACACAGAACACAGAGCTTATAAAATCAGGTGCAGTGTGATGTACTCTGGGATGAGAGAACACATGTCAGTGTACAGGGGAGGTGCTGTAGGAGACAGATGAGGAGTGTGAGGAGCTCACACAGCTGTTCAACACATGGGACATTTTTACAGTGTGCCTACAGGTATTTGGTGTAATTTCAGGAGTTGCTGTGGAGATAATTCTCCATGGTGGGATTCTTTCTGGGACAGTAAAATCTTATTTCTGAGATGAAACTGTTTGTCCCACAGGGAGGATGAGCTTTATGGCCGTGTTTTATGTTAGAAGGGCTCTTTGATCACCTCTGCAGGGACCAAAGTGGATCCACGCAGCTTTACCGACTGCTCCTTCACACGGGAGCTTCATCTTCATCGTCATCACCAGCTCGTTACCTCAACTGCCCTCACCTTGCCACGAACGCACAATTGTTTCTGTGTAATGTGGCATCAGTCCCTGGCAAAGGTAACCAACTGCTGGCTCAGACGCTGGGAGCCAAATTGTGTACAATGTGAACACCAGCGCAACAAGGCTGGCTTGTTAAATGTTGAGGTGAAAACAATTTGCAGTAAATCCCCTCCACCCTTCCTCCAGGCTTTCACACAGAAAGAAAATAGAGCAAATAAATAAGAAGTGTCAAGACTAATAGTAAACTTCTGTGTCTAAAACAGTTTCATCTCCATCAACAGCTCAGGCTGTGATTTTCTCCTTTTGTAATGGACTGTTTTTATTGTCCGGTGACCGTCTGTCATTGTTTCCTGATGCTCAGCTCAGAATCGGTACCACGCTGCACTCCATTATTGGGTTTGAAAACACCTGCCCCCAGTGTGTATTTAGAAGGCCTCAACACAGAAGCCATTGTTAGAGTGTAATAGTCACTGCTTGTTCCCCAAAGAGTTTGATTTATATCAAATCCTGGTCTAGTAACAGAAAAGCTGTTTGTTCTTTTTTTCCCCCCTTTTTTTCTATTTTTCTCTCTTTATATTTCTCAGTCTTATGCTCTGCTGTTCCTAATAAATATTAAACTGGAAAAAAAAACGCCAGTAAGTTTCACTACTTCTTTTAAATACACACTTAAAAGTAGTTTTCTTATCTTTCCTGTTATATTTTTTAAATATATTTTTTTAAATTACTTCTTAATGAAAGCATTAATAGAATTCATCAATTTAATAAATACAATATATGCATGTTACTTATGACAAAACTTAAAAATAGATACAAATAAATATAATAAATATATAGTTGTGAATATAGTTATATATATTTTTATGAATCAGCAACATCCTGCAGAACACTGTTGGCAGGATAACAGGGCTGCTGAGGCTAAGTGAACACCTGGCAACAGCCGGTCAGACTGCAGACTTTTTCCTGACTTCATAATATGTCTGCCACTTTATTTTTTACCGTTTGTGCTTAATTTAACTTCCTATTCCGCTCCGTTTGGGTTTTAGCTCTGTAGATTTGATTGTCCTGTAGACACTTGACCTGCACAGACCTGAGTTTCTGGGCAAAACACCAGTTGCTTATCATTCCCAGCATCATTCAGCTGCGATAAATCTGGAAAAAAACTGAATGTCTCTAGAGAGAGCTTTGAGAAAAAAAAAAAATCTGAGAAACCTTACAATTCCCACTCCTTTAAAATTCACTTTTTTTCATATATAGAATTGATATATTATTATTATTATACATTTTATTTGATTTTACAATGTTATTACTCATACAGTAGTAAAAACAGGAGGTTTTTAATAACAATGGCTTAATGAAATACATGCAGCCATTTTGATTAAATATGTTACTACTGATGTTTTGAGGATGTGTCATGATGTGTCATGCAAGAAGCTTAAACAGCAACACACATAAACTACCATGAGTTATAAAATCAATAGAGAATATAGTCAATACATTGACAAGGTATTTTTTATTATATATTTGAAGTATTTTTCCCTTTTCTTTAGTTAAAGAATTATCTATTTGCAGCAATTTCTACATTGTCATGTTTTCTATACATTTCTTCAAGTCAGTGGACCATTACTGACATATAATCACAGACATAATGACCTACGAGCAGTGCCTCGCTTCATGTTTTGCTGAAAGCTGGTCAATTCTGACATAACTGTCAAAGCCAACAGCTATCCCATACACCAGGGTTTATTTGAAAACTTCTCTCTTTAACTATTGATGAGAGAGTAAGTGGTCCATATTATATCCCCTCCTCTCTCCTCCTGTCCTCCCCCATCTCCTCTTCCTCCTTTACTTCCTGATTGTTATTTCAGCTGGAGGTGAGCCGGGATGGCTCTGGGCCTGGATGTTGTTCCCTCGTGCCAATATGGCTTGATGTATTATTAAACACTGCATGTGGTCTCCTGTACAAGCAGTTTGATGATGGGAGTCTTAAGGAGGTGTGCTGCTCAGGGTTCTGTGGTGAGGAGGGTGTAGAAAGGTGGGGCAAGACTTGACAACCACAATCCCACACTCGGACCAGTCATACAGCATCTTTTTGTGTCTAAGGACCTAATTTCGCCCGGATGGTAGTTAATTTTTGGCCCTTGTGGTCAATCAAATGTGTTCTAGAGTTTAGATACAAGTATATTGAGACTTTGTATTGACAGTAATTGATTAATAAAGATATTGATATGTTATGAATGAATTAGAATCAAATACTACAGAATGTTTTTTCTCTTTTTCTTTGACATCCCTGATCTAGGTAGTACTAGTGGACTGTGATGTTGCAATGACCTGCTGATGAAAAACACTGAGGTGAACATTACTGGACATTTCTGCCTAAACATTGGCTAAAAGAATTTACCCAGAAATCCTTGAAAACCTAAAAAAAAAAAAAAAGCCTCTTCAGTAGAAAATGTCTTTTTCACGTGTTTATCCGTAGATCATTGATCCTGTGGGCTCACTCAACAACTTTACTAGGCTTTCATGGATCTTTTAGCCCCAAAATGATTCTGTTTTCATCACTTCCAGTGTTTTTTCGATTTACACTGGCAATATCTGAAAAATGTAGCTGTACTAAATCCTAGTCCTGGCTGACCATCTTAGCATTTGTTTCTTTACTTAAGATCTGCATGTTCGTGCATTAATATTATCACAGAAGGAACTCATGCCACCACTAACTCCTGTTACCTTACATGAACTTTACTTCTGGCCAAAAACATCATTATTCTAACAAAATCTAAGCTCCCAGGAGTCTTGGTTTTCAGAAAACCATACTAAAATCCAAAGAGGGTTCACAGGGGCTTCGGGAAATACTTAGACCACAGAGAACAAAAAGAACTAGAACGTGTAAGTGTTACAACAGCTTCAGTGCACAACTTACCCTGCATTGACGTGCTCGTAGGCTCAGCAAAAAGTGGAATAAGCAGTAAATAGATGAGGTAGACGAAGGACAGGGCATTGTACCTGAACAGGCAAGCTGCAGGGAGACAGAGAAACAACAAAGAACAACAATTAAGTTAGAAGTCATCTTAGTAGCAAGCCGCTGGTGCTGGGGTAACTGGTCATCACTGAGGTCATCTACAGGGAGGATGGAGCCACTCAAGCCTAAAGGGAGGTACAGAACAGAATAGGTCTTTTTTATGGTAGGCCTCTTGATCTGCAACAACAGCCTGCAGGAAAGTGAGAGTCACTCATGGTGCTGACATTTGTTTTGAAATACAATAAAACCCAGAAAGTTTGGAAATGTTACGGGAGACAATTATCAGTCTGTGTCGGCAGAGGTCACATCCGCCTCACTGAGGCGTTTATGTCTCACACATAGTGCCGCTTTGTTCCCTTTGTGAGGATTTCATTTTGCAAAAAGTATCTACAAGCATTTCATTTCATCTCACTGTCACCATTATGTTACAAAGAAACTATCTCTCTGTGAAAGATGGGGGATTTTGATGAGTCATTTTCATATACATATAAACAGAAATAAGTACACGTACATGATAAAAACTCTTTTTCAGTTTTATCCACAGAGATTTTCTTTATAATCCCAGCCATTAAGTGATGACCCGTACTTGAGTACCTGGCCATATACCCAGCCTTTGCAGTAAATGGCTCATATTACCTTCTGGTGGATAAGTGGTTTAAGATGGATGGATCAGTGAACAGTATACACCGTCAGTTCACATGCAACAGTAAATATATGCAGCTGTGAAATTTATGATGACATTAACTTATATCTATTTCTGTTCTCCACAACCTAAGGTTTAAGAGCTTCACAAGATGTGAGAAGAAAACTACTCTAAACCTCACAGCAAATTTGTTTTCTTTCAAACAACCCATTAACAAAGACATTTAAACTGTCATTTTAGGTTAGAAGAGTCATTTCCAAAGTGGGGGGTGGATCCCTCTGGGGCTACAGCTCTAGAACTGTGAAGGTGTGGGCTGAAATATTTTAAAATTGCAGTAAAATGAATTAATTCTACAATATAATTTCATTTTGTAACTTATTTGTAAGTCTTTTATTTTGTGGATAAACAAAGGAAACTAATACTCCTCCAATGGTAAAGGCTACATCTCTCTTGTGATTTTAATGCTCTTTACTGCTAACGGGGCCACTTCACGCCACACTGGATTATGTAACAGCACACACTCACCCTCTTTGCCCCACCTCCACACACACATTAACGTTACAAGCCTTCCAGAGCCATGAAGGAAGTCTTTTGAGCCCATGATAAAAGTTAAAATGCTTAAGTGCAAACGTGACTTCCAAAAACCATTAATTGATGTATTGATCTGGAGCACACCTCATTTCCCAGAGTCAGAATGACCATTTGCACTGATCGAGGCTTTTACCAGTTAAACGGCTCACATCACCTCCAACTCCGCATCAGTTAAAGCCTCCAAAGTGAACCACACCACTGAAGTCTAAGCACTTCCACCAACACACCTTCATCACGCCGCTTTTACAGAGATTTTTTTTTTTAGGTATGGCTCCGGTGACCAGCAGTTCACAGTCTCACATATCCTACATCTGAGACTCCGAGGCGCGACCACGAGGACAGCGGCACACAGCGACCTTGTATTAAACCTGAATTTCTCTTCACAGTTATGTCAACAAACTCTACATTTACAGCCTCACCAGCCAGATAAATTATGGCCCGAGCAAAAGGCTTCAGCTCCTGGTATTGAACAACCAAAAATCTGATAGAAAAGCTGAAGGTTTGGCCAATATTTGTCTCTGCTTTGCCTGAATGGCTTCATTCACTAAGATTGGCTGGGATTTTAACCCACACTGGGTCTGATGTGTCTGAAGGTTGGTGAACGGAGTCTTCTGAGACTCCTACATCAATAGGAAAAGACTTTCTTTGGTCTTCACAATTTGCATGAAAGCCTGACACTGTACATCTGATATTCAGCTCTCATTAGGGCTGAAGAGATTTAATATTAAGATATTTAGACATGACAAAAAAGAGAATGCAGACGTGCTTTTTCCTGCAGCGAACCCTAATTCAAATATGGGTGAAAACAAAAAACAAATATGAAGTAAAAAACTAAATTGATCAAAATAGGGATTTTTTTTAAATGTGCATTTTCTGTTGGTTTTTGACCCAAGTCTACAATCTCCTGCCTCATGTTTTCATCAGTTCAGTTACTATCTCCTCCGCAGTCATTTCGGAAATAGATTATCTACCTGAATCTGTGGTATATGGCACTGCTCCAACCTGCAGTCTTTCTGACCGTTTACCGTATGACTGTGTGACTCACTATGGCCACATGAGGGGAAAAACTAAATCCCTGTTTCAAGACATTATATTAAAATTAAAACAACCAGGGGTGAATCACTCCTTTTGGAGTCAAACAAAGATTGAGGTTTTGAGTGAATTTGATACAGACCGATGGAAAAATCAGAGCCAAGTCACCTCAGAGTTGAACTTCATGAACATCAGTGTGCTGATAGAAGATAAGGTGCCTGGCCAGGACGAGTACGGGAAAGATAAGAGAAGAATTTTTAACCCAACAATAAAATATGTGCTGCGTTGGGATTATAATTTATATACAAGCTGAAAACTAAAAAGGACCTTTATAAGGTCAAGAATGTCCTGTTCTGAGATCCAAGTACGTATTAACTAACTCTACTTGCATTCAAACATTTGCAAACCAGATGTTTCTTATGACACTTGTGACCATTAATAAAACTTACTATCCTATTAAAAGTCTCAGTCACATATGCACAGCTGCAACTGTTTACAAACGGACTAAATATTCCCGCTCTTTAAACCGAGTCCAGCTGGAATGGTGGAAAAAAATGGCTGCATTGTTTGAGTGTTGGTTATAGTAGGATAATTCTTTGACGTGTTGAAAGAGAACAACGTATTTTAGCCACAGAAGTTCTGTCAAAGTGACAAGGGAGCTGACCTGGAGCCAGAGGTTGTGTTGACCATGCTAGGACCTTTAACTTCACATCTAAACAGAAACTCTTCCCAGGTCAGTGTATTTACAGTGACTGTGTTTTATTCCAATTACTCAGGCAATGGTTTTTACAATTGATTCAACATTTTCATTCAAAAGAAATAAAAAAAAAAGCTTTTGTCAAAGCCAAACTGTGCAGTTTTACACTGCATGATGGAAAATATACCAGAATAAAAGTATAACTTTTTAAACCCTTGTGGCTCAAGAAAAACACTTAAACGATGAATTGCTGTTAAAACTGACTGCTGAAGCAACTTTAAGGTGGAGGAGGCCCAGTGTGCTATGAGCTGGCGGAGGCACAGAGTCCTGACTAAGGCTGAGTTTTGCTGAACACAGCCACAAATGACTGTATAGTAGCTCACAGCAATAAATTGAGCTACAGTTCAGAGGATTTGTCAATTTAAAAAAATCTAAAGCCAACTTAGAAAATACTCTGAGCACAATGTCCTTGAAAGGATGACAAACAGCCTGAGAAACTGTTCAGACATGGACATTTTACTTTCACCAAGTCGATGCCAAAGTAGGCATCCGTCGCACAAACAACCTCATCTACTTCTGCTACACGTGCCGAAGCGATCGAAATTTATTAAACAAGGACGGCAGATAACCAAGATAAAAAAGGGTCTAAGTAATAAGTGATTAATATGAATAGGAAATGTATTTCATAATAAACTTCCTGGTCCTTCCCATAATAGGTGCAATATAAAGTTTTCTTACAGTTTAACAAAAAGTCTCAATACACATAATAACCACGGAAAAAGTCCATCTTTGCGTCAAAATGATTTTTCCTTTTGCTCATCGACATCATTCTGTGTTTCTGTACGTTTCTATGTTGTTTGTGTGTTTCTGTCCTGTTTTTATTTATTCATTTTTCCAAATTCTAGAGATAAACTCAAATGAGTCATTTGATAATAACCACTTGTTTTGCCAAAAATGTCCTCCTTACAGAGTGACTCATTCAGCTTGTTTGTTTCCTGCTGCATATGATACTCCTAAAAGGCATGACTAACCCAGGGGTCACAACACTACGGTTTTAGCAATGAATTAATATAGTTGTTGCTGTAAATTCGCTAAAAGCATCGTTTCCACAGCTCTCCTCTCTCATTGGTTTACTCTGACCATCTGCAGATTTGTGACGCTTTGGCGCAGCATCTACCGCTGTGACGACATGTCATGTACTGTAAACAGAAATAGATTTTGGTTCAAAATAGCCACAAATTAAAACTCCAAACGGAAAGGTGTCAGATTTCAGTGACGTATCCATCGTTACAGCCAACCCTCTGGGTTGCTGTGTTTGGTTTTATTGCAGCCAGAGCTGCGTCAGAGCCTCTGACGGCCACAGTGATCTGCTGCTTTGACACAACATTCACCAAACTCTGATCCACATCAGCCTGAGAACCATGTCCTGTACCTGGACAGGTAAACAGAAAAATATTGGCCTGTTTGATCAACAAAACTGTAACTGAGTGCAATCATGTGTTCTCTCTGTGTGTGTGAGAAGTGTGTGTACACACGGACACGACAATTCTGGGCTTCTGAATAGAGGTGCTGTCAGATGGTCACCAGGAAGCACAGACAATGTAACGTCAGTGGACACAAACCTGTGTTTCTCTACAGCACCAACATATTGTATTCTCCCATGTAATGACAACAGAGTCCTGGATTAAAACAACACTGTTTCTAACAGGACAACACGGATGGAGAACAGAACGTTGTCTCCTCCCAAACACTCCTCCGACATGTGATGTCCCTATGTTTGCACTTTACATTTCCTTCATCCTGTCGGCCCCCAGCTGCAGAGTAAGTCAGCTCATTTGCACTTTGAAAAAAAACATAAAATATTAAAGGTATGTTTACGATAAAAGGGAAGGCAATTCTTGTCTCCCTCACAACCGCATTATTAATTCATACTGTTAAAACGACTTTCCACGAATTAATGGAGACGATGCATGGCCTCGCAATTGCTTTTGGAAATAAAGGGGGCGTCGGGCTGTCAAGTGATGCATTATGGTGGAACTGAGTGGGCCTTATCTATAGAAAGCATGCTGTTAGCTTTTACGTCAGCATAATAAGTCTTACACAGACACCAAAGTGAAAGCTTTGTGGCAGTTAGACGCTAATCACTTTTTCAATTGTGGCCTACCACAGAATTACTGCCTAAAACACAAAGTAAGTCTCATTTAATAGAGTCTGCAACCAAGGTGTGATCACAGTCCCGGCATTTAAACAAATCTGCATTTATAGAGTCCACGACCACTAGCTCAGAGACATAAGAACTCCTGTCACCTGAGGGGCTGAAGAGGTTCACAGATGAGAGAGTGTGAATGGTTTAAACCAGTCCAGTAACACAGCGGCAGTCAGTCTCTACCCGCAGGACACTTTTCTTAACAGAGTTAATAATGTTGTAAACAAACCAAAACCCAGCAGACTGAGAGAAACAACACACCAACCCCGCAGCTCTGACCCTGTCAGTGGTGTATACATGTAAATCAGAAACATTCACACCACAGGCGTGGACCCTGTAGTCAACCTGCAGCTGGAAAAACTTATTGATCATTTATAGTGAACGGAAATTACACTTCCTTGACTCTAAAAATATAGTATGAGGTTGATCTGAGCTGATAAAGCATCACACCTGTCTAGGTGATGTCAGCCTGTCTGTATACAGTAAAAAGGTCATGGTAAAAACATGATGATGATGCTTTTGCTTGTGATTTACACTTGTCCTAATGAGAGTCAGCTGTTGTGGAGTACAGTTGTAGCCTGTGAGTCAAACCCCAGGCTGACAGGGCATGAACTCTGACCTCTTGTCCCTGAGATCAGTCTTAAATCAAACTAACATTCAATCACAGTTGACATTAATCTTAATTAACACAGCTAAATTTTTCTGTTTTATATGTATATTTTATGATGTCATGGTGTTAATTTGGGTTATGACAGAGAAAAGTAAAAATATATAATAAGAAATATTTAAAAAAAAAACTCACCAGCTGCGAGACACACGGGCAGCAGTAACCTGAAGATCAGCCCGCACACCACCTCAGAGGCCATGGCTCCGGGCAGCCCTTGTTGAATCCAGGCTAAACTTACTGGGTTAATGTCTGTTTAGGGTCTGTCGGACATCCCAAACTCCTGCGCTACGTCAAATCCCGGCGGTGTTCAAACGGGCGCTGCGTTTCTCCTGGCGTCCACAGTAGCCGCAGCAGCAGGAGCAGGAGGAGCAGCAGGAGCGGTTCTCCCTGATGACACCTGGACCCGGCTGCTTATTCCACACACGGTCACCACAGCGAGCATGACGCCGGGGGAAGTGAACGCACCGCCGTCCGTCAGTCGCTAACGTTTAGCATCTTAAATTCATGTTAACCGCCGGATACTTAGGAACCGCAGAAAAAAAGGAAAAAAAACACAGTGAGAAGAGCCAACAAGTCCTTTAAATCAAATTATCTCCCTTTAAAATAAAACCACACTAAAATGTAACTTAACAGCGGGAAAATTAAGAGTATTTTACGGAAACGTGATAAGGGCGTTCAAGAGAAACACATTCGCGCCGCTGACGCCTTTAGTCACCACTATAAAATTTGACTTTCTGACTTCTGGTGTGGAATGAACTCGCCAAAATGAGACGTCACGTTGAATTGATTGAATGAAAGCTTTGTTATCCAATCAGAGACCGGTGTCTAGAAATCGGTTCAACCCCCTCTGATAATTGGAAGCAAGAGGTGGGACAGACGCCAACAATATTAAGAGATAAGAGACATTATTTCGTTTGTTTTTGCAGCATTAAAAGCGTCTCGAAGAGAGAAAAAAAAACTTAAATTTTTATGTACAAAATTAAATATATCATATGATTGCGAGTTATTACAACAAATATATAAAAAATAACTTTTTACAGCACCTACAGTGTTAACAGCGAGTGATGTTGGGCTGGTAAGAGAAACAGCGACCTCCGCTGGTCATAATCGAGACTACACATGCTCCTCAGGCGATTCCGTGTCAACTTCAAATGTGCTACCGACATTCTCGGTCGCAGGGCAAAAATCATTGTTTTAATTGTATTATTTTTATTATTTTCTTGCCCGGGAACCTCAGACCAAAGAAACATCTGTGTTTAGATTTAATCAAATTCTGTGCAGAGTAAACAAGACAAGCGTCATGTGGCTCCAGTTCCCATCCTGAAGGGCTCAGAGATGTTTACACATTTATATCCAAAATTTTGATTTGATGTTTTTTTAGCGAAAGAAAGAGTGATTATATTTTGTCTTGACTTTTCTGTGGACGTCAGCTGTTGAGGTTTGACGCACGATCAAGTCAGAGGACAGTCAGAGGTGACATTTCTGCTTAGGATTAAATATAGCTTTTTTTTTACAACCAAAAACATACAACAATATTTATCTATTACTTACATGGTTACAAGACACTATCATTGATGTTTCATAAATGGTATGTCAAGTTACATAGTGTATAATGTTTAATTTAACAATGCAGTTTTAGCTCCTTTTTTTTTTGTATTTGCAGGTTGGTCCAAATGGCCCGGCTATGCTGTGGAAATATTGACTTTTATATTTTTAGTCTAAACTAGTATGACAGGCATGTCATGTAACATAACTTCAAATTGTTTAAAGATTTTTAAAAACAAAACTAATTATAAAGTAACAATGAAAGTTAGTGGAAAACAAAAAAGTATAAAATAGATTTAATCAATTAAATACATTTACATTAAAACCAAAAAACCAGGGACTCATTTAAATGAATAATTTATAATAAATACGGCCTTAAATTACTGAAGAAAGTTGCTGCGATTTTGTTGAGTCATCTAGAAAAAAAATCAGGAATACAAATTCATTTAAAATGAGTTTAGGATTTTAGTTTAACAACAATAATATATGACAGAAATCTAAATTGATTTATTTTGACACCTCACACAATGAAAATGCTTTTACTGCTCAGTTATTGGACAACACAGGTGATGATGAGTTGTGACATTGTTGCGAGCAACTGAAGTCTAGTGTTTTTATTTTCTGTATGATATCTCTATTATGAAGCTCAACAGTGTCAGGCAGCAATATTTGATTTATGATGTTTTTCCACTCAGTACTGAGGCTTTAACTCTTTTATAAATCTCTAAAATTGGCTGAAAAACGGTACTCTGTTAGGAAACTCGAAGAACACATGCAAACTCTTTGCTGGACAAGCTTAACAGATTGTGGACAGAAGGTGTTGTTTGGATGTTCCTGATTGGTGGGAAGATCATTAAAGCAGCAGAAAGCCAGACACTTCCTGGAAAAAGAGTGAATGTAAGAATTACTGTAACTGAGTTTTATCCCAGATAAAAACACTTAAACTCCACTTAAGGTTATTTATTGCCATCATTAGGGAAACTGCGTCGAAGAACAGGCTGTGCAGCGCTGACCTCATGTTTACTTGTTTATGGGCGAAGGGTTAGGGCCAAGTTTTTACATAAGCATTAAGTTAGGATTAAAATTGATCAATCAAACGTTGATACATTTGACAAGGATATCGATGAGGAACTCTGCTGTTTCCCCACTAGTGCATTAGGTGGACGTAGTTTGTTGAATACTTTATGTTGACAAAAATCAGACTCAACAATCCGCCTTCCAACATCTGAGTGGTTATTTGATGATTTATGATGATTGGACACCATTTGATTGACAGCTGTGTCCTCTAATAGAAGTGCAGATACAAACCTTTCAACATTCCGTTGAATAGTTATTATTAGGGATATCCAAAATTAACTTTTGCTGATATCTGTTTTTGCTGATATTGTCCAAACACTTAATTTTGCGATACCGGCATCAACCAATACCAGTGTGTACCACTGTTTGCCACCAAAACTGAGGTAAATGTCCTAGCACCGTATGAGATTCCACCAAATCAAAAAACAGGGATTTTGTTGTTGGACCTGTTATCAATCTTACCACTATAATGTTATGATGCTAAAATTGGGTCAATTATATTGGTTGAACAATGTTATTGGATATACCTGGCCATCTAAAAGGTAAAATGTTTAGAGCCAATTTAATAATCTAGCAAACAAGTCAAAACACAGAGAAAATACCCAAAAAAAATCAGATTTTTTTAAAATAGTTATGACATTGTATCAATTCAAGTTAATTTTCCTGGACAAACCTTTTATATTTCCCAAATATTTGCACCTAAAGTGACACTGGTCCCGTTTTGTGATGTGATAAATCACTATTTGGCTTCAACTCCTCATTATTAGGAATGTAAACAACTAAAGGAGGTTAAAGAAAAAGCTGACTTGAAAAGCTCTCCCACAACCTCTCCCTCCTTCACCTAAAGGCTTCAGATTCCCAGGAAACCCCAATGAGTCGGAGCGTTGGGAGCAGAGGGAGTGTCACCACAACTGCAGGGCCGACGAGGAACTGCATCCATCATCAATCAATAACCAACCTGAGAACCTTGAGGAACCAAGCTGCTGATCTAATCCCTCAGAAGGATCTGAATCTTAAGTAACGTTTGTCTTTGATCCATTATTCATCAGATTCTTCTGAGACTTATTGATAAAGTCCCAGGCCAAATGGACACAACAGTTTTCAGGTTGAGGTTCTGGTCCAGAGTCACTTGAGGTCCTGATGAATAATGTCCTGTCTGTTGTCACAGGGTTACTATTAGAAAAATAAAAAAGACCATAAGAGAAAATCCATGAAGTCCATGTCCACTATGCTCCTCCATTTGGATCAAATAAGATGTTTTCACTTTTAATTCCAATTTTCTGTGAGAATGTCGCCGTCCTGTGGCCAAATATAAGACTACAGATTGGATCCTACAAGTCTTTGGCTTCGGTCATGACAGATACAATACATCGACATTATTTTCACGTTGTAATTTGTTTCAATACTATCAAAACATATCTACTTCAAGTGTATCTACGGTCAAGTGTCCAGGGCTGGACGAACACTATCTGAGGCCTGGGGTTAATCACAAAGATGAGTTCCTTCATATCCTGTGCCGGTGCACGGACATTAGTGCCTTCTCAAGCCGAAATCTTTTTTCGTTGTTCTGAAGTTTTTTCCTACCCATAATTTTTTCCTACCATCTGTTTTAAAGCTGGTAGCACATTTCTATAGATGTTAAACATCTTTGAAAGAGTTGGTTGGTAGATATTGTTGGTAGGTAGATGACTTATTGTGACTAATTTTAGTCACAGGGCATCAGCAACTAAGCCCCCTGGTGGTGAGGCTCAGGGATGCCGCAACCAAAGCCCATTTTGTTAATCGGACTTGACGGAAAGACACATTTGATGATAAGATTTATTAAGAAATACTGTCGCTTGTTTGATTTTAACTCCGCCATCAACTAATTCTATCCAGAAGTTTGTCAGAATCCTACATTTTAGCTACAGAAACAAAGGGAATGAAAAAGTTCAGAATCCTTTGGCCTCACATTATTGTGATTCTACAGCAGCTGCTGGACTGTAGCAGCTTTGACCAGGAAAAAAACAAAAACCCAACACTAGTAAAAATGAGATTAACTCTCACGCTGCTTACATGGATGCACTTTCTATGCACTCTGAGGTGATGTTGCTTAAGTGGGCTTTTAGTGCCTCCCTTCAGTGGCAGTGGACGGATCATGTCTTCAGGTGTTCAGACAGATACAGTAAATCTTTTCTGCCATAGAGAAAGGTTTGCTCAGGTGTGGTCCATGTATTGTCTTATAAATGTATGTCTTTTTTGTCTTTCTTGTCAGAATCATAGACCAACACAAACCACAATGTAGTCTTTCTATGGCAATAAATCAAAATTACATATATGAGAAATTGCATTTTTTTCTCCATTCTAAAGCTAAAGATGAAGATTAAAGGTCCACATTATCTGTGTCAACAAATGTTTGCTAAATGTAGCATTCCTGTTTCTGCAGGACAAATATTTTGCATCCATAGATAAATTTGAACATCAGCAGTGGAGACTGTAGAGGACAGAAGACAGAGCTGTAGGTGAAGGAGTTAAAGATGCTGAGATTCTCTTCAGAGACGAGGACAACGATGGACAGGATCAGGAATGAGGTGATTAGAGGGACAACACAGACAGGGAGATTTGGAGAAAAAGCTAGAGAAGACAGATTGAGATGGTTTGGACATGTTCAGAGAAGGGACAGTGGAGACATTGGTTGAAGAATGATCCTAGAGATGGAGCTACCAGGTAGGAGACAAAGAGGAGATGGATGGATAAAGTAAGGAAGGACATGAAGGTAGTTGGAGATTTGTGGCAACCCCTAAATAAGGAAGACAAAGAAGACGAAAAGTAGACATCAATGTTCTATCAGCCATGATGGAAATGCGAGCGTTAGGAACACGACAAAACTATTTTGACGAAGCCCGACTTTTAGAAAGGCCAGACTGATTCTCGTTATCAGTCTGGATGTAAGAGACGAGCAAGTTATTTCTGCAAATTGATGGAGGGTATAATGGTGCTCATTAGCTGATGACTGACGGTCGGTGCAGTGGTGTCATCTGGGCGTCTATCAGCTCAGGAAGACGTCCATGTTAATGTACACTCCTAGGATGTCGGTCTAATCATAAAGAACTGATATGTTGACAAAACGGCCTCTGAGTACTTTCTAACATCACATTAGATCCTGACAGATTTACAGCACTCAGACTGAAGGGCTGCAGGAGGCTGCGAGTCCAAACATTACTGAGGAGAATGTGTCCTTCTGGAGACAGAGAGTGTGTCTGCTGAGACAGCGACGCTGACATGTCAGGGACAAATTTGTTTAGATATCGTCTCAACATTTTCCGATTTATTTAAGAACAGATTTGAGGGAAGAGCAGACAGATAATGTATTTGGGGTTCGTGACTTCCCTCTGAGAAAGTGTCAACCTCTTGATGCTCCTAACCATTTATTTGATCTTTATGATGTCCACAGTCCACAGGATTTATTATCCACTTTGACTCTCTTTAACTCTGGGCCGGAAACATTTCAACAAATTTAGCCTGAACTGGACTAAAGACTCAAACTACAACTGTAGGAAAAAATAGAGAAAATACAAACATGAGAGTTAGATGTTTGGACAAAAACTAATATAAGAAGCAACGTCCTATTTATCTATCTATCTATATATCCATCCATCCATCTATCTATTGTATATATATATATATATATATCACTCTGTCTATCACTCTATATATCTATCTATATAACCGTACATATAGATATATGTCTGTCAATCTATATAACTGTCTGTCTTTCTATCTGTCTGTCTATCTTTTTATCCATCTGCCTATCCTTGTATTTGTCCTTCTATTTGTCTGTCTGTCTGTCTGTCTGTCTATCTATCTATAATGTATATCTGTCTTTTCGTCTAGCTGTCTGTCTATCTACCTGTCTGTCTGTTTATCTATATATCTGTCTTTCTTCCTTTCTATCCTTCTGTCTATCTTTTTGACTATCTGTCTGTTTTTGTATCTGTCTTTATATCTATGTATCTTTTTATCTATCTATCTATGTATCTATCTATCTATCTACCTGTCTGCCAATCTATATAACTGTCTGTCTGTCTATGTATCTACCTGTCTGTCTGCCTGTCTACAGTATCTATCTATCACGTAGAAAAGTTAGTTGTAAAAAGTGTTGAAAATATAAAGAGATATAACATAAGTCAATGTAAACTTGTGGAAGGAGGATGATTAATATTGACATATCCATTCTGACCATCATCATCATTATCATCATCATCATCATCATCATGGTTGTTTCTCTCCTGCTCCTGTGGAGGCTTCACCGTGAGTCTAATGCACGTCTGACGTGAATCTAATTGAATTATTGAAAAACAAACAGCAGCGTTTGGCCCTGACAGAAACCCAGAGCTGACTGACGTCCAGCTGCAGCAGCTCATGGTAACGTTGTTAAGGAGGTGCATCAAGGGAGGATCAGATTCTCCTTAGTCTTTAAGTTTGAGGAGGTAAGAATGCTTCCTGCAGCTGAGTGAGAAAGTCTCTCTCACCTTCGACTCTGTTCCCTGAGTGATGATGAGTGATGATGATGATGGTCTGAGAAGACCTGTGCCTTCACACACTCTGTGCTGTTTACTAAGACTAACCCTAACCTTTTAATGGTATTAAAAGTGAGTTGAAATAAAAATCATCAAGTTTTTAAACCAGACATGAGCAAACATTTGGCTTGCAGGCCACAATTGTCCTGAATTGGACATGTGGACCGAGTCCAGAGCACAAAGATGGATTGTTTGTTGCAACTAAGATAATTAGCAGGTAAAAGACATGTATAAAACACAAAATCCTACATTTCTAATACTCTTTATGACGTCATCTACAGGGGAAAATGCAATATTGCAGGGGAAAGGCAGAAATATAATGATAAAATATATAAAATGATGAAGATTGGTGGGCCGCATTAAAAAGTTCAATGGCCCGTATCTGGCCCCCGGGCCTTAGTTTGCCCATGCCTGATTTAAACTCTAAATACCTTCATTGCAGACAGGTCCCTGTCAGCCAACAGAAAGCAGTGATTACAGGGTTGAACTGAAATGATCAGGACGTCAATGAGCTGCAGGTGCAGAGATGGAGGACAGGGAGGCGGAGAAGAGGGAGGAGCAGGAAAAGGAGATCAACACTTTTGTTGATTTAATGCCTTTCATTCTGTGGTGAATACGAAGCCTCAGTGCTGCCGACTGGAGACGTGACACTGTTTGGACGCTTCCATTGGCAGCACTTGAGGTGAGTAACTGTCCACACTGGTGGACACTCTTCACAACAGGCTGTGTCTGAGAAGTGGCCTCAGCTCTGGTTCCCTTTGTTTATGTTGGTTCAACTGTTCCTGTTGAGACTGAAAATACTTGGATTATTCTCTTCCTCCTCCGGCACTAACTTCATCATTTTAACCAGTATTTGTACTTAATCTTTAACTAGAAATGGTGTAATGATATGGTTAGTAAACCAGTATTACTGAAGTGGTAAATAAAATTACTAGATATTCTGCAAAAACGACTTCTCAGTAAACTGAAGTGCATACAGCATTCTACTTATTACCACTAGAGGGCAGACAATAGCAGTGATGCACAAGTAACTGTCATGTGTAATGTGAAGCTCAAGATTTGCTACAAAGTGACTAAAACAACCAAATAATTTCCCCAAAACACAACAAAACTGACGGAGTCTGCAAAATAAATATTGTAACACTTAAATATTTTCTGTAGTAGAATATTTCGTCGATGTTTCCCCCAAACAAATAGAAGGTTTGGCTCCCTCCAGTGGTACGGGGAGGAATTCGATTGCCAATGTCATCAGGGGAGTCATTGATTTATGATGTAAAGCTCCACTGGATGGTATGATACTCTGTAATTAGGTGAACAGTTGTAATTTGACAGTGGTTTGTCATAAATAGTGATCCAAGTTTTACTGAAGTTGAAAAAAAAAAAAAAACTATGACGGTTCTGTCATGAGGTCATTGCTCATTATGATCATAACATATAAATTAGACCAGATACTAATATAAAGCTTTATTAGCAAAAAGAAACAACAACAATGCATACAAAAGTATTCAAGGTCCTGTATATTCTTAGTCAAAATACTTAACAAAAAGCCACATTAACTGAGATTTGTGTGCAAATTAAAAAAAGCATAAACTGCACCAATAACACTTGCTTAAAATAGCAATATAAAAAGATAAGTAATGCAGCACAGAGTACTTCAGACTTCATCAAACGTGAGCTAAGTAGTGATTAACAGTCGTAGTATTTTAAGTACTTCATAAAACAAGGGTTTAATGTGTAGTTAGTGTAGAGAGGAGACAGAAACTAGTTCTACTGTCACTGCAGTTCAGTGCTGGACGAATACTGGAGCATGTTGGGTAGATACAGGTGGAGCTGCTTGTTGTTCTTTCATTTAAGTGAAGAGCCTGAACTTCCTGCTGTCCAGAGGAGACACCATCAGTCGAGCTGAGCCTGGGGAGTGTAGGGGGCGCCACTTGTTCCTCCAGATGACTGTGCAGAGCCGGGACAGCAGCAGGACACAGGAAACCACCAAGAGTGCAACTGAGGACACACCAGCACAAAGACCCAGTGAGTGACTAGAACCTGTAGCGTTCTAAGGAAAATGGAGGACCATAGATGGTTTCATTAGGTCAGGGTTAGTTCAACTTACTCATGAATAAAGAGTTGGGCGTCGGATCATCTGGGTTATAATGTTTGAAGAGGTTTCCCACTAGGGCTACAATCACGACTGGGTAGACGGTCAGGATGTTCCGCACCCAGCGGTCCAGAACCCAGTTCTCCAGGATGAACCTAGACCACAAAAGGAAACCATAAAGATTTTTAGAGGGGATGTCTGATATTACTTCCCTTTTTTGCGGATATGCAGATATTGTCCAAACACCTAATTTCTGATACTGATGTCAACTGATACCGATACAGATCTGTTAATTTATTTACCAATGTCTGAGTGTGAGATTAATGAGATGCAATGCTGCCATCTAGTGACTTTCACCTTAATATCCCCAACTAATCTTAGGGCAGACATCACTTAGTGAAAACCCAGACATAGCGTTATCGGGTTTTCATTATCAGAGAATATAATCACTGCATCCTGTGCTCCGTCTTTTCTTACCATGTCGCCACTTCTGCAAATAGGATGCAGAGGGAGGCTGTGGCTGCCGTGCTCCTGGCCACGCCCCAGATGTGCAGAACCAGGGAGAAGTTGATCAAAGAGGCGATAGACGTCCAGGTGGCGTAGAGAGCCAGACCGTTCTGGACCTGAGGACAACACGACAAACAGGCGTAGGTGAAGCCACTGCAGACCAGAGGGAATGTTGGTTTGGTTTTCCTCCTGTCTGTACCAGTATGTAGAGACAGGCTAGGTCATTGCGATGGTACGTCTTCAACCAGATTCCGTAGTAGTCGGTGGCGTGACAGCAGAAGAACAGGGCACAGTAGTTGGAAATCACGATCAGGATGAGAACGACCAGAGCTGCCAGCATCACCCTGGAGGAAAGAGAGTCGTGATGTCCAACTACACGCTGTATGATAGTCCCAGGTAGAATTAGCTGAACTGTCCTAGTGGTCCTCCAATAAACACCATGAATTTGTGAGCAGTGAACATATAGGAGAAGGATGTTCTCCTATCCGACACTGTGTTTGTTTTGGAACTTGTCAGAACACAACACTGAATATGTATGACTTTCAGAAAACCCCAGAACTTCTTTTTAATTCTTCGAAATCAAGAACATCGTGATCGGTGTCAACCGTAAACCTACTCTCGGTCCCACAGCACCAGCCATGTGGCGTTCATCACCAAACTGGACAGCCAGCAGAAATAGAAGGCACATGGGAGCAGATACTGAGCCCAGGATCTATAAACAGAAGGACAGTATCACTTTCATCTGCATGTTCCTCAGAGGAGCTGCTCTGACAGACTCACTGTGTTCGGACATAAATACAACTAGTAGCTACAACCATCGGCTTACCCTCTGAAAGCATAGGAGGTGATGTATATGACCATTAAGGTCAGCCAGGTGTAGATGACTCCCCAGATGGAGAAGGTCCAGCCGGCCGGGGTGATGTCCGTCTCATGGCGAGCCGACACGTTACCAGTAGAGGAGCCAAAAAACCCTGGAAAAATCAGGATGTTAAGTGAGAACAGAGATAGTGAACTTTCACAGTCGTCTTCCTCTGTCCTCATCGGGATCCAATAGTCTGGACAGAGCAGACAGGAACTATTTTATAAAACATCCATGTTTTCATTGAGGAAGAGACTCCCATTTTCAGCTGTCCAGTGAAATCTGACACTAAAACAGGACAGATCTGAACTGATCAGTATTCTCATCAATATTTACTCCCATTTTCTTGTAGAAAAGTTAGAAAAAAGTGTTCAAGCCTTTTTAAAGAACACAACTTAACTGTTCTGCAGATGTTGGCTGCTCCGTGAACCACTCCCTGCTCAGGACATCACAAATATTTTAACAATTTTGCAGGTTAGATTCCATGGAGTTCACATACAGTAAGTGTGTAGAGTCTCATTTTTTAGGTTTTTGTGGTAAAAGTCTTTGTCTGAGCTTTTGTTTGTACTTGTACTAAAAGACAAAGTCATATTAATCATCATGTCTCACGGCGTCTTCACTTTCCACTTCTGCTTTGTCTCTCTGGGCCAACATAAAAATATATTTAAAAAAAAAGGGATTGAAATTCTCCAGGAGAACAGGAAGTGAAACCATAGGGCTGTCTATAACAACGATTAATCGAAGATATAAAAGAAGCAAACAAAATACATATATGATACCAGGCTCAGGGCACCGCAACAGTAACAGGATTCGAACCGGGGGCCCTGTGGACCCAAGTCCGCTCCCTTAACCACTAGGCCACCAACTGCCCCATTTACCGAAACAATATCAATATGATTTCCAACAATATATGAATATATATAGATATATATATACATATATATGCAACAATAAATCGTTTGTGTCATTCAGTTGGGTGCATGTTCTGCTCCAAGGACAGAATAGAAAAAAAATAGAAAAAAAAAGCTATTAAAATGACTAAGACTCTGTCAGTATCCAACATAAACACCTGGGGGCAGTAAAGCTTAAGTCACACCAGTCTGTTACAGAAGACGAGCCCAAAACCCAAGAATGTGAGTTCCATCTACAGAAGGGGAAGAAGTGAAGGCCTCTCACAATAGTTAGGAAGCCGAAAGTAACACAACAATGACTTATACTAGACTGAGGAGACAGGGAAACGATGACTCCTCCATCCTACTGGAAAATCCTGCAGCCAGTTTTTAGCGCCACACCCTGTCAAAAACTTTTAATACACAAAAACTAGCATCAGATAAACACAGAAGACGTGTATAGATAAGAATATGATAGTTAATTGTTGATAATAGTTTCAATAATAATAAACCATAGTATCCCAGAGGGGTGGGTGGTTTATTTTTACTTTTGATGCAGGGACGTCTTTATATGGGTTCACGCACACAGAAAAAACGGAACGAGTGATAGTAGAGTGATAGTAAAAAATATTTTAATCGAATTCATTTGGACCACAGACATCTACTTTAATTATTGACTTAACAACTCGGTGACTAAATAACTAACTAAGCAAAGTTTTCACCTAGTTGTCTAAAAACTCGGCCGTTAGCTTGTCACGCTAAGTGACGTAACAACAGAACAGAACCGAACACAACGGTCTGGGATGGAAAATATTCATCATTATGGTATTTGTGTAAAATCCCACAGAGACACAAACATATTGTTCGTTATGTAACGTGTGTAACATACTCATTTTAACTCCTGTTTAACTCCCGAAGCCGAAACAGATTCTCAGTGGGAGAAAAACCATTCTCCAATTATAGGTTTCGTAAACGAACAAAAATGGAGACTGTTTTTGTTCAAAAACTAGTTTTTGGGAGAGAAAAAATGTAAAAAACAAGGGTTATGAAACTCACCTTTACCCGCTCCGGCTAACGCGTTAATGATTAAGACGACGACATAAACCACAGCACATAAAAGAATGAGGAAAATTCGAGACAAACTGGTCTCCTTCATTTTGACCGTTCAGTTGTCCCCACTTGTCCAGAACGTTGTTGTTGCTGTTGTTGCTGCTGTCAGGGACCAATCGGTCGGAGAATGACATAAACATTCACGTTGACTAAATGGTGCGTTCACGTGTCGTACAGAGGAAACGTAACAAAAATACACCACCCATCAAACCACAGCCCTCCCCTAACAACGGCCGAATGATACATCAATATCTGGGCAACAAAATATACACTCAATCCCCCTATTTCTAGTTCAGGAAACTTTTAATTCACTCCAAATCATCCACAAAGGCAAAAAATGCTGTTTTTATGAAATGTATAAACTACCCGAACTTAAAAGTCCAACACTGGGGAATAGCGACATCTACTGGTGAAAGAAAATATGTCTAAAATATACACTCAGTTCCCCTTTTTCTAGTTTTGGAAACTTTTGTTTCATCCCAAATCATCCGCAAATGCATTAAAAATACTGTATTAATGTAACGTGTAAACTACATACTTAAGAGTACAACACCGAGGAATGGCGACATCTACCAGTGAAGGAAAATATGTCTGAATATTCTTCTTCGTATCACTTGTTTACATGCAAGAGCTCACATAAAAACATGATTTACCTCACACCAGGTAATGATCGGATTATTTTAGAAACAACTAAATTATATTTAACATTGTTTTAAGGGTGTGTGCATTAAGATCCAACTCAACTGGACAAAAAAAAGCTTTAGCAACTCCGCTATTCAGCTTGAAAAATAGTCAACAGTAAAATTCTCAGACTATATGGTTGTTGTTAGTTCTTAAATACATAAACAGAACTCAGAGTGAGATAAAAGTATCAGATGAAATATTTCCTGTGCAAGGATTTGTCTCCAGTGAATATGATTCCTATCTTTGACTGTGAGGGAAAAAAAAAATCCTCAGTAAATCCTGCGTCTGCTGTAGAAGAGGTTTCTCTGCAGTGGTGCAGCTAAAAGCTGCGAGCTGAGATATTAAATGCAGCTGAGGAATTTCTCTTCCTCCTTCACATCAACCACAGCTGAACACACACACATTTCATGCATCTGTTTTCATTTTATCAGAGGTTAAAAGGAGGCTGGAGATGTGGGAGTGTACAGCACTATTATTGAAATGAGCCCCTGATGTCTCTTCAAGCTCAGACTAAACATCATGGGGACATTCAAAAGAAAATGATTTTTTTTTAAACATTAGTGGGTAAGAATCCAAACATTTTCATGCATTTAACTGTTTTATTGTTCGTTTTTATTCACTGTGGCCTAAATGACTTTATTTTAAAACCTACATTTCCAACAAAGCTAATATAAAAAGGATCAGAATTTACAAAATTAAAAAGTAGTTGCACCAACTGGACAAAGCCAACCTGGCCAAGTTACTGCAGTGATCTCTGCAGAACCTGGGCAAGCTGCTGAGGTCGACAGCCAGGCTCATGTGAATTCTAATGATCTTCTTGTGAACAATTCTGTGGAATTTAAGTGTTTTACAGCACATTCATATTTTTTTATAGATAGTTATGTATTATAACACTTATTTAGCCCTCCTCGAGGTCCAATTCTCTTGTCCATTGAATAATCCTTGAAGAACAGTGAGAACATCCCTAGAGTTCAACTCAAGTCTTTCTTTTCCAGTTAAAGTGGTTTGTAAACCCAACAATCAAAACTACACCTTAAATATACATACAGTACATGTTTCTACAACAGGTTAACAACAAGATCATATTCTGTGTTGTTTGGTGATGACACATGACAACTATTCATTACAACTGTTAACAGATTTCCACCATGTTGATACAACAGCACTTTGACACTTTTTTTTAATTGAACACAGGAAAACTCTGAGTACGAGTCCAATACCTGACATATGTGAAATGTAAACATTGAACCTCTGCAATGAATGGTGTTAAATCATCAGTGCATCCATGTCAAATCATTCACAGCACACGTATTCACGTCACAACAGGCTCTGTTCACAGCAAAAACAAAGTATCTTTGCTTTCATTGACAGACAATGACACATCTAATGTTCACCCAGAGCAGGGGTACCAAACTCCTGGTTTGGGGGCCCCTTCTGGCCCACAAATTCCAACATATATGGCCCATGATGAGACATTTGTAAAAAGTCTAAAAATGGAAGTCTGTTAAGGGCCCTGTGGCTGTGGCTGCACAGTCTGTCTGCTGCTGTCTTCATAGTCTCTGTGTATGTCCAGTGGACCGTACAGGGTCTCCACTACAGCCAACACTCGGTTCTGAATGGAGTCCACCTGCTCTAGAGGGCAGTATTCATCAAGACTGGACCTGAGAAACAAGCAAAATAAATGGATTAAACCCAGCAGTGTCGCATTAATGTCCTCACAGTCCACGGTCTCCTGATCAGTCTTGGAACTCTAAATCCCCATGACCCCTGTCTCAGCACTGCCCCTAGAGGGTACATACATACATACATAAATAACTAGGTCTAAGGTGAGCACAAAAAATATCTACCTTGACATTGTGACAAACGTTGGTTTGGGCAAAGCTGTAAGAACCAGCTGTACTGCACAGATGAGTCTGTCGATCTCCTCCTCAGGGCTGATATGATGCGGCAACTCAACCGTATCACAGGTCAGTCCCGCCTGATGGACCTGTGAAAGGACACATGTTGACATGAAGGACAGACAACGAAGCCTGAAAGAAAAACTTTCACGGAGAACAGCTGTGTGTGTCTGGTTGTAATTCCTACCATTTCATAGTCAGGACATGGGTCTCTGGACTTTAAACTATGAACCAGTTGGACTAATGAGCTCATCCTGCAAGAAACACAAACATAACTCGGTTAATAATGATCCATTATTGGAGCTTAGTAACCACCGATGGTCACTATTATTTAAAATGTGCTTAAAAATTAACAAGAGCAGCAGTTTACCCAGGATTACTGGCCCAGCGTCTCACCGTCTCCTCTTCGTCGTTATCAATAAGGTCAGCGAAGGCTGCCTCCAGATCCTCCAACTGATGTGTACGTCTGCTCACAACCTCATCCAGCTCCTCCTGGACAGACAGACACACGTATAGATACGTCAAATAAAAGTTTCCAAATGGCAAAAATAGATTCTGTATAAAATGAGTTACAACATGTAGATGGATTTAGGCATTTTTGTTGATAACTGATCCAAATGATGGAATTCTTATAATGGAGAATGTCTATTGTATCATGTGCAACTTTATTTATCTATAAAAGTGGAAAAAAAAGTCGGACCTCGTCAGCATCAGGACCAGGAGCAGTGAAGCTGTAGAGTTCCTTCAGGATGGCATACTCCTCCTTAACACAGGGGAATGAGGCAAAAGTCATAAGAGAAATGACATCATACATTTATTCATGAGTGACTATTTCTTTAATTGAAAAGAAATATTCTATTTAATAAGGAATATACTATTTACAATAAAATGAATACATGTTTCAGAGTGCTTGCCTGCCATGATAGTGTACCTGTGAGTACAATTCCTTGAAAGGATTCTTACATGAGAAGAAATCCAAGTCAATGTCTAATATGTACGGCTCTGTCTCAGTCAAACACGACGACATCCTCTTTACAACATAGTCGATCGATCCTTCTTCATCAACGGCCTCTCTCTGAGCTCCGTCGAGCTGTTCCGCCTTGACGTTGCTGCCCTCTGCTGGTGTAACTGTGCCAGCGGCCGCTACGAAGGGTTGACACGACCCGCCCTCCCCCGCCTGGGCGCACTCTGTCCGGCTCCTCTTGTTGGACCAGACACCCGTGTTCTCCCAAGTCGTCAGGTCTGAAATTAAATATAAACAATTTAAACAATCTTTATTATTTATTCTGATATAGAATAAAAGTCATGTCCAGCTTTTATTTGTTAACCTTGATGAGCTGCGTTGACAGGATTGACCTGGACGACACTGAGTCTGAGAGGTTTGGAGTTCTCCAGCTGCTCCTCGCTGACGTAGAGGCCGTCACTGAGGAAGTAGTTGTCCGTGCTGGTCACCCTGGAGAGGAGGAAGATGACGGTGAAGCAGAAGTGAAGAGGAGCGGATTTTTTTTGTCCGTTTAGTGTAAATCCCACCTGATGGTGGTGGTGGATGAATCTCTGCCTACGACCATACTGTGCTGGCCTTCTGGGATCTGCTGAGCCCAGTAAGGATGCAGCCAAGCCACGCAGGACACATGACCCGCGTAGACCATGGGCATGATCCAGTTTTCTATACTCAACTCACTAGAAGAAAGAGAAAAACAATAAATTATAAAATGTAAAAACATAAACCAGGACTACATGGAATCCCCTGTCCTCTCCATCTTCAACTACCTCCACGTCCTCTCTCACTGCATCCACCAATCTCCTCTTTGTCTCCTACCTGGTAGCTCCATCTCTAGGATCATTTATTCTACCAATGTCTCCACTGTCCCTCCTCTGAACATGTCCAAACCATCTCAATCTGTCTTCTCTAGCTTTTTTTCCAAACCTTCCTGTCTGTGTTGTCCCTCTAATCACCTCATTCCTGATCCTGTCCATCCTTGTCTCTCCTAAAGAGAACCTCAGCGTCTATGGAATCACATTTTTATATACATCCATATTTTATTGATTTTTCTATGATTTATTTCTAACCATCTGTGGAATATTTTCATAGCACATCAATACAGTTATTTTAATGTCTCTTTTAGAAATTTTTACCTCAATGGTCAAGTTAAATCATATGAACAATAACAACAAGATAATTGAATCTGAATTTAACTATACACATCATGACAACAAAGCTGTTAAACCCAAAAAAAAAAACGGAAACTGAACTAACAAAAATATCATCACACCTTCTACTTGTATTTTCAAAGGGATAAAAAAAAACTGCATATTTGGCTGATCAATTATGAGGACCATACAAACTTAAAACAAAAAGAAAGTTATTTTGTTCCTCACTAAAGTCAACACAGGCAAATCCATTTGTTGATGATGGACAGAAGACAAGTCCAAACCACTCAACAACTGCCGTGTTCCCAAGCTCCCCTTCACCTCGGTACCAAAAGGCGAGACGTGACTCCTGAGCTCAGACGGGGGAGAGACGTGAGGAGACACCAAAGACGGAGGTGTAGGACGCAGCTTCAAAACAACAGGAAGGCAATTTTGGTAATTTGCTGCATCGACTTGGATTGTTTATCAGCGCAGTCGACTGCTGAGATACAGCAGTGTGAGTGACACTCGGCCCACGGTGTGAATTAAGGCAGTGAGAAACCACTGTAATCACTCACCTCACAGCTTCATGAAGCTGCTCAGAGGAGACCAAACTTATCAAACTCCCCGTAAATCTGTGTTTTTAAAGCTCTTGACTTTGTTTGTCTTTGAGTGTGTGTCCATATGTGTCCACGCCACATGAGGTCGCCACATTACTTGAACTGTAGCAGATCAATGTGTCTCGCTTCCTCTGGACAGATGCTGCATGGCACTTCAGGTAATTTAGTATTTTCTCCACAGTTGTGTGTTCGATCAGGCGAAATAAGGCCTGGGGACTGGATGCAAACCGTTTGACTTTTTAATCTTTATTTAAATTATTTTGTTAATATAATCGTACCTCTGCGTTTCCACCAGTAGATGGCGTACAAACAGCTAATATCATTCAAGTATTTTAGCCTTTGACTTTCTTGATTTTTTCATATATATCAAATTGTCAGTATAACCTAAAGGTACAAGAGTAACCCACATCTATACTACTGGTCTCAATGACCAAATACTATTCATCTGTGTTGAGATAATGTTTTCTTCGCTACATCGTTTGGAAGTACACATTTTTTGTCATCAATCAAAAGAACCTGAGACCGATCTTCACCTGAAAAGCTTCTCCTTATCAAAGACCACGTCTGCCGGCATGTTGACTGGAATCAGCAGGTCAGGATGGGAGTCCAGATGAACCATCTTGATGTCCGTCTGCGGGAGGTGTCTTGTCGCAATGGCGCGGTAGATATGAGGCACCACCTGGTGGTGGAGACAAAACATAACAACCTATAGTTAACCACATATTGGAATAACTCATCGCAACTACTGATTGTTCTTCTTCTTTTCATTAACAACTGGAAAAAAGAGTGAGGAAATAAGGAAACACTAAAAAAAAACAGGAAATTGAATAATACCAATATTAAGAGGACATGCAAAAAAAAAATGTCCCCATTGAGGGACCTAACAAAAAAAACAGCTTTTCGGGCACCAGGTAGAGAAGTTAAAAATAGATAAAGAAACATTGAAATATAAGACAACTCTAAATTCCGCAGGTGATTTTTCATATTGGGACGAAAAACATGATGCCCAGTGTTAAGATTGAAATTTCCACTTCAGATACCAGCTGCACTCCATTGACATTTTTGACAGTTCAACAAAGTATTTTGGACGTCAGCCCTAACTTGCAAAGAATTGTCAACATGTCCAAATGCAATTTTCCATCCATCCATCATCTACACCTCTTATCCCGTGGAGCTAACAGATGGAGATGGAGCCAATGGCAGCTGACGTACAGTGAGCAGCGGAGCACACCTGGACAGATTATCAGTCCATCACAGAGGCAGCATATGAAAAAAACTGCTCTCAGTTTGACACACCTATTTAGAGTCCTGTCCTTGGTCTGTGGGAGGAAGCTGAAACATCTACAGAGAGCCATGCAGACACTGGGGGAACATGTCAACCACCAAACAAAGGCCTGGGCTGGCAGGTTGAAACCCAGAGAATCATCTAACCACTGTGACAATCCACAAAGAGAATTAGGGACAGAACTAGACTGCAAATAGGAATTGGAGGTAGCCAGGCTGCTGCAGGAGTCCAAGTAATGGACTGCAGTTTTTGGGTTGCTGCAAAAAGAAAATTGATATAAAGAGAAACTCTGTTGGAGACAGAATATTAAGCGGAATTTAGTCAATTATGATTTAACATCATAGTTGTACATTATGCCTATAAGTGCTGTAACGCTGATTTCACCCAAACACTGAAGAAATCTTACTGAAAAACCCTCACAAACCAAATTTTTATCACAGGACTGGCTGTTTCCCAACTATATACCTCATTCTTACATTTTAATTATTTATCTATTACCTGGTTACTGGTTTAGGAGTCTCTATGCCTGCGACCCAAATCACAACATATTGCGTTCCTGCAGGTTGTGGGCCCAATAGTAACTATATACCGGTAGTATAAAATCGTTTTTCACATCTGATTTGGCTGAGAAAGTTGTAAAAAAAAAAACAAAAAAACAGAGATTGTTTTAACTTTTTTTTCATGTTAAAATAAAAGCGTGCATTTGATTGATTATTGATTTATAGACATTGTGTGTTTACTACTAGGGTTTATAACAAGCATAGAAAAATAAACATAACGTACATATTGTATATGTATGTATGTATATATATATATAAGTATATATATATATATATATATATATATACATTAATATACTGCACAGTTACCTATTAAGAAGTGTAAATGCCTCCAATGATAAGACACTGCTTGCTAAAATCAAAGGTAAAATATTGACGAGCAACATCACAGAGCAGCATAGTGTGGATGTCGGGCATAAGAATTCAACCTGCATCTGCTCTTACAACTGATTATTGTCATGGCCTGATAGTGGCACCGCACTAAGAAAGAAAGAAATCAATAAAATGTTCTGTGCCAAAGCAAAATGCTCTCTTTAGATGCAAAGGTGATAAAATAGGTCCGTGCTCAGATTACTGGAGGCTGCGGCTGAATTACCCCTGACTCAACACTCCCATCGAGTCGGAGGAACGAGGCCCACGAGAGTACAAAATCTTTTTATCTGCAGCGACTCTCACTGGGGGGCAATGAGCACTTCAAACCTTTCTGATTTCTACCTGATCCTCTCTGAGCGTGCTTCCTTGTGGCGTCACACAGAACAGTGTGTTTCAACGTTGTAAAGATTATACTACTCGATTTATGGACTCATCATTTTTACACCAACTTTTACATGTTTTCTCTTCAACAGGAAGATGAAGGATCAATGCATGATGTTCACAAGCAGAAAGCTACTGTTAAAATAGATCTATATTAGAGATCAAGGTATTCACAAAGCTGCTGATCATTTGGCTGAAGCATGAACAAACCTCTGAGTCTTCATCTGTTCTTTTAAAAAAATAGTCTCAAACTCATTTTCATTTAGGGACTTAATACAACCAAAGTAACATAATAAATTAGAATAAGTCCATGTCTTCCCCTTGTCCTTCTATGTAAGGTAAATTCTATGTAATACAACAATGAACCAGAAAGAGACTGTGGATCAGGGTTGTGAGAACTATAGGATTTACCATAAAATGTGGAGAACACATCTATAAAATATCAATTCAACTTCCACATCAATGTGGGGGCCCCAGAATATTGTTCCAGGGGCTGCAAATGGCCCACGAGCCGTGATTTTGTTTGACCTGCGGGCAAAGTTCTTTACTTGCTAATGTGTTGATGATAATAACTGTCATGCACCTGGTTCTGGAGGGAGAGTGAGTGAGAACAAAATTTGATCTATAATTCACCTCTCGTTAAAATCTGCCTGATTTATACCATTCCTAAAATTCATCCACCCTGCCACATCAATAATTACTTATTTACACATATTTATAGCCATTTTTATCACTGTGAAAATAATCTACTTTTATTCCAAAGGTTATTTTCTCATTACCTACTCTGCTTTCTACGTCACGTGGAGGCACAATTCATACATTAATTAAAAACTGTTGAGTAAATAAAAACTGCAAACAGTAACAAAAAGTGAGAGGTGGTGATTAAATCCCATACACGTTATGAACAACTTTGCCTCGCATTCGTATAAAAATACCCAAATTGTTAATACAATGTTTTATTTATGACAAATAAGTCTTATTATTACTGACTAAATAAATACATAGTAAGTAAATGTAGTATAACTTAAGATTAGGATGAATGCTATTACTAAAAATTATGTGTATTTATCTGCATAAACAACTATGTGAATTGCTGCCACCTAGAGGCTGGAGAAAGTGTTACAATTCAGTCCAGCTTGCCAAATTTCATTGAAAGTCTCTCCAGCGCCACGAGAGGGCCACGCTCCACCATTTGAGTACCACCGTACAGTATATATATATATTAACCAGGAATTATATTGGTCGTCATGGCTAGAACATTTGGTTATTTTTAGATAAGAACATTTACTTCTACCGTCACTGCAGTTCACTGGCTGAACTATATTTATCAACACACGAGACAAATAATTATGTATGACAAATAAACAGTATCGTCTTACATCGTGGTGATCCTCCACGATCCATACCGGCAGCTCCTTGTAGAACCTCTTCAGCGGAACACGACTCATTGTCGTATCTAATTTTATAATTATTGGTGATAAACGTTCACTCGGTTTTTTCAGCCTGTGGCTATTTTCAACCGGTACTTGAACACAGCACACATTAAGTTGTCAGTTCGATATCACTTCTGTAAAGTTAGCCGCGGCTACACAAAAACACCGGAAATACATTACCAATAACCGAAATGAAGGCTCAGGGCCGTGTTTTCGTTTTAATAAATTCAGTGATTCTCAGTTGGATTAGAATTTGAATACATAATGATGCTTACATACATTATATGTTAATTCGCTAACATGCAGTGGTATTTCTTTGTCATGTGTGTGTTTGTGTGCGTGTGTGAGACAAAGAGAAGCTGAAGCTGTTTACAGATCTACCTCTTTGATCCTAGCGGCCTCTCAGAGCAATGGGAAGCTTTGATCCATCCTTTCAGTTTGGACCACAGCCTATAGGAGATGACAGCGGGGTGACGGGTGGAGGTAGCAACACCAGCTGATGGAAGACAGAGTGGAGCAAGAAAGAAAAAGAAAATAAAGACTGTGATTAAAGCGGCAAGAGGGCTGAAGAGTGAAAGAGTGGGGAGAAAGAAGATGAACAAAAACACAGCAAGAGATTAGATATAAACCACAGAAGGAGAATAATAGGAGTGAAGAGAAAGGATGGAGATCTCTGCTCAGGGCACAGATTATACTGACTATATGCCCATAGCTGTACCAGTCGACAATTTGTTCCTGCCTCACCCTCTCTCTCATTCTCTCTCTCCTATGTGCTCTCACAGACCATTTAATCTGTTGGACCAGATTCTCTCATCTTTGTCTCTCTCATTTCTTTGTTTCTGTCTTCAACTGAAAGAGAGCAGTGTTCACTATACAGCACCCGCCACTGCAATACTTTCTTCTCAAAGATTTTGAAGCTTTTTACATACGTCAACTATATATAAAAACATGCAAATGATTCCTTTGCACTCTGTCTTTGATTATATTTTCTCATTATTTTTTATTTTGATAAATACAATTTATTTTTTCTTAGACTTGGACTTAAAACATTAAAAATATTACCAATGAAGTTTTAATAATTATAACTTAATTTACTTACTTATTGGGAGGAGATACATTTCCAGTCAATTCATAAATAATTAGAGTCTCCAGCCTCAAAAATTATTTTTATTTGCCCCTAAAGAATGGCCAATAAATATTTACTTATGGCAGTAGAAAAGACTTTAACTAAATATGAGCCCAACATGTGAATGGATACATGTAAATATGGAAATATATAGAATGAGGAGTTGAAAAACAGAGCAGAGTCAAGCTACAGAGTTTATGTTATATCTAAAACTGCCTTAAAAAAATTAAAGGCTACCTTTTCTTTCCTCAAAAGCCTCAGGGATAGATTTGAACACAAATACATGTTAACCTCAAAGTAATTTACATATGAGTAATATGCATTTGTTTATACATGCATGGGTTTGCAGTATTTTGTTTTAAGACAAAGTAAATTGTCTGGAAAAGTTTCCTTAAACAAAACTGGGACATAAAGGCAGAAAGAAAAACAGACACAGACAGACAGACTGAGCACATTAGGTCAGGTTACCGTTTGAGGATACACAGGAGTAATATGTTTACCTGATGGTCACTTAACACCCTTATTTATTTTATCGTTGCCATAACACAAATGTAACCACCATGACGGTTATGTTTACAGATTCAGCTGGAGTTCTCTCACAGCTGATTAGGAGAGAGCAGGAGAACCACGAAGACCCGAGAGGCTGAGGTTTGATAGTTAGAGTCAGTAAGAATGCAAAACATAGAGGGCAGTAAAGAGCCAGGCTGGAGATGACCACAGAGAGGAGGACTCAGCAGGTAGAAGGGAGGACTGATGCATCACCATGACAATAGTTAAAAATGAGACAGAATCCATGGTTCTGTTTGTGAAAAGAAAAGTCATACATATATAAAAATCATAAGTCCGTTTAGATCAATAATGTTCCCTGCTCTGTTTGTTGGTTTTGTTTTTTGACCATTAGTTGACTGGATTCAACTACAGATGAATAAATAACCTGTGACTTAGTGGTCCAAAATAAAAAAAAAAAATCTAAAGAATAAATCAAAGCTCTTGGTTATTATCACACTTAAGAATTGTGTGATTTCTGTAGCATTTTATTAGTTTAAATTGTATTCCAATGAAAAAAAAAATGTAATTTTCTGGGATTAGAGTTTTTGTTTATTGTGTAAACTAAGCCGAAATAGACACCACTCTGTAGAAGAGAGTTGCTCTCAGGGTGGTATTTTAAGGCATGTAACTCTGTATCCACCAGAGACCTTGTGTGTGTGTATAGTGTTTTATGATGGATCACTTTAATGAAATTTGCTCAGTGCTTTTCATCCCTTTTCTAACAACCCACTGTTTTCAATCTTTCTCTGTCTCTTGCCCCTTCTGCTGCTTCTCCTTCATTTCGCACTGGCTGTAATATGAAAAAGTGAAAATTGTTTTCACTTCTGATCAAAAGCATGAAAGCAGGGATATACTTGGCTTTGCTGATTGGATTAGATTAGAAATGAATAGAGCAACAGTGATTTGGAAATTCCTCAACCATTTTTGTTCCTTCACAAAATAACATCAGGCATCACAGTTCAAAGGGAATCATTTCAGCGGAGTCCTTGGCTGTTTGGCTCTTTGTATTCAGACGCAATGTTTGTGCTGTCACATCTTGTTAGCGAGACATGCTAGGAATTTTTTCTTCTCTTTAATAAGAAAACGTGAGATCTGCTTCGGTGTGGGTCTCACATTTCAAATCTTACAGCTCATATTTAATTACATGGCAGCTGATTCAGAAGAAAAACTTTCCGCTGTAAAGGCGACATTTAGATGAATTAAATCAGTGCAGGTGGAAATACTGCATGTACACTGCATATACATATATGTTGATTTTGCTTAATGATGCTTAATGAACATACAAATGTTTATATCTAATTACTTCGCGGACCGTAGCAGTGGCACAGTGGACGCGTTATCCTGGTCTGAATGACGATATTAGATCAGATTAAAATAAAGAAAATGTTTTGTCTTGAAAGGGCACGGAGGTTTACCGTTAACTTTCATGAATCCAAAGTATTATTTGCCTATTACACATTGCTCACTTGCAGGTACTGGGATGTTAATTTATGCCATTCTTCAACACCTACAGATGACGCGTAAAAAAAACCTTCACTGTAATCTCTACTGACTATAACTGTGTCACGTCGCAGAAGTTGACACATCTGCACAGGAATAACACATGATGATTTCATCTTGTTGGGAGTCTCTCTGTTTCTTGTTACTTCCATCCTAGACTGCCATCTTGACAGGGATGTTGGTGTTGGCGAACATACAGTGAGATAATGGGGGCAGGGCTGAGATACTTCAGGCAACAGCGTTTTCATCTGGTTGGTGGACAGAGAAAGTTGATCTGGACAGGGGGTGAAGATAGTGAACCCTCACGGGAAGTTGTTTGTATGAGTGTGTGCATGATGGGAGTACTCTGATGTCTCTAAGGTAAACCCCTTAAGTGTTTCTGCTGCATTATGTTACGCCTTCTCAGGCTCTCCAAGGCTTTGGACCAGCTGCTTGATAGAAAAGCTGTCACATTATATCTTTTTCAGAGTCCGAGGTGAAGAAGGTGAAGTAAACCAGTGGAGAAGGTGAAAAAAACACTGTGTGGCTGGTCCAGATAGCCCATCTCCTTCAACCCGTGTTGTATTTATTTTTTAGCAGGAAAATGGCCTGAACAGAGCTGATGAACATGGAATGTGCCAACATCCCCAGGCAAAGCTTGTAGATGTGAATTTAATTGGGCAGTGAGCTCTCTGACCAGAGGGTTTGTTCCTTCAAACCCTGGATAAACACTGGCAATATACATATGTACATATGGTCAGGGAACTTGAGATCAGCAGGAACAGTCAGGGCCAACTGAAACTTAAATTAATCAATAAATGATACAAGATAACTGTCTACAAGACCAATTTTTAACCCAAATTATTTCATTGGACTCCAGATGACGTCTTACAGCGTGTCTGGCTGCTGTCTTTGTCATCGATTGTCAGATCCGTCCAAACTGCTGACATGCTGATGCTCCGACATGCACACGGTGGTAACTTTAAACAGTAAAAAAAGAAGCTCCAAACAAATGGTGATTTATTCATTACTTTCATCCAATACAATCAGACTCCAACGATCCCACTGCTCTTTTCTCACAAAATTAACAAACTATCCTGAGCTAGTGGGTTTTGTTGTTTTGGAACCTCACTCAGATCTCCCTCAGGTCACAATCTAAAGAGCAGTGATCCTGGAGAAATAAGAATAATGGACTTAACAATACTTAAGACGGGGACAGACAGAATGTTACATCATCTGTCAATGCATCATAGCTGTGGTCACCATTTCAGAACCGTGCTTCATCTAAAAATATATAGTGTGAAAAATACCGTAGATGAAGGATCAAATAAAACCACTAACCAACACCAAAGTTATTCAGTTGTTTCAGGAATGTTTTCTTCTGTGCAGATGTTTCTGCACCATCTATATATAAGCTAACAGATGTACAGGTGGTTGTTAGAACAAGACAGACAACACATCTCAAAGCAGTCCTTATTTCAGTGCTCTTGTGAGATCTGAGCATCAAAGCAGTGATCTATGGAAGTTTTACAAACTGCACAGAATCAACTGAAGGACCTGCATCACTGCACAATTCAAGACAAAGAGTACATTTCTGTTTTCCTGCTGCAGCTTTGGCTAATGATGCAGGCTGTTTATCCAATCCAATTATAAAGTAATGAGTTCAAAGAGATCGGGTCAGGTGGACTGAGGCCGTCCACTCGGAGTGGCTTTTAGGGCGGTGCAATAATTTGATTTAATGGGACTAATTGTCCAAAACCTTATTCATGAAGGCGTACCATTCAAAGTTCTGCCTCAGCAGAGTCAAGAATCAGAACTTGATGACAGTTTGGCCGTCTTCAACCCTGAGGTCAGCTTTGTTTACTTTCAAGATGACCGCAAGTGTCGCTTTGATGGGTTTTTCCCTGATTAAATAATTGTTGAATGAACCGTGAGGAAAATTAGTACCATTATAGATACACCACAATACAAATCTTATACCATGTCAGAAGAAAACACTGAACGCAGTTTAATAAAAATAACCTCCAAAGATACACACCAATCCTGTGGAGCTTTTGGCTACACACCTCTTCAGCTGCTCAGTTAGCTTCAGTGTGGGATGGGAAATCCCAGGAACATGAATGAATCTCCAGCACAGCACAGCGCAGTGTCAACTGTTCTGGATAAATAATCACATTACTCATGCAGGAGCAGCAACCCCCCCCCCAAACTCTCGTTAAAATTCCAGGTGACACTGTTTTCGACAGGACATGGCTGCACAGCTTCAAGTTGTTCACTGTCCTGAAGTGGGTTGGTTGGGATTATCAGTGTCTGCTCTCTGCCCACACAGAGTTGCTACAGCCGTCTGTGGAGCGTGTGGGCTGCTGGGTATATTTGGGGTTTAAACATGTATTTGGATGCCTGCAGGGTGTATGGATATGTGACAGTTTGTGGTTCTTGCCAAAGAGAATGTCAGGGCTGATTTAAGCAGTGACCAGCATACAGTGTGAAAGCAATATGCTCATGTGGGAAGTTGAATATACAAAAAAGAAAAATATACAAGAGTGCACTGTGTTTCCGGACACTTGTGTCTGCATCTGCGTGTGTACCTGTCACTTTTATTTCTGTGTAATGCATTTAACTGTGTCTTACAAATGTGAAGTGAAGCGATAAATATAATAGCAAAAAAAAAAAAAATCAATAGCTGCTCGGTGAGGGTGTTGACAGACAGCAAGACCTGCACTTTCAGACACATCCAAACCCATGTCGTTTTTTTAAGCCTGAACGATCAGAGACAATTTTCTATCTGTCCAAACCAGAGCAGCTGTGATCGCAGCACATTTGACATGTCTACGTGTTTAGACAGTCGTAGATTTTAGTTGGACAAGAACTACAGAAAGGGCTACTCAGGGCCCACAAACAACAAGAGCCCCTGGGACAAGGTCAGTGCTGTCCTTAATATCAGGTTCTTTAACAGCTTTTGCAATAAAAGGGTTCCATCTAAAGCCCTCTAACAGTGAAGGTAAATTATCACAGGGACCCACGATGCCGGGGACCAGTTGTGATAGACTATTAAGCCGACTGTGACTATTTAGTCTTTACATTGTGTTGTCTACAGGAGACGGCAACGGCAGCATGGTCAGAGACAAACTAATGAGATCCAGTGTCACTAACTTGGTGCCAAAAGCTTTTTCAGCTTGGCAATATTCTTAATGAGAGTCAATAAAAACAGGGAGGTCTGGCTTGGCAAAAGAGACCGGAGGGTCCCACTCTAAACTCTGCTGAAATGATCCTGGTCTAATCAACATCCATTATGTCTATTACCTCATTACTCTACTTGGTTTGATACAATAAAGTCAGTTTCTCTGTATTTATTTATTTATAGGGAACCTATACAGTATCTTTTAATTGGTAATGTGGTTGAACAGTCTATATTAAAATGCATTTATTTTTTGATGTTAATGTACAACAACAACAATTCATGAAGTTGGTTAAAAAAATTCACGCTGTCTATAAATACTATGATAAAGATAATGCAAAATATTATATTCAGTAAACATGCAATACTCTTCACCCAACAACTAAGCAAGCAACTAAACCAATTATTGATAAATCAAGCATCCATCTATACATCTATTTATTCATTTTCCATCTATTCATAGATTTTCAATCAATCCATCCATCCATCTATTTATAAATTTTCCATCCATCCATCCATCCTGCTCCATCAAGCTTCACGCAAGTCATTTCCGCCTGAAATGAGCATCGATGCCGTCGGAGTAGAGTAACCATCACTTTGTTAAACATTTTCTGGAAGCATCCATGTCTCTACAACAACTCTCAGCCATTGCATTTCTACTTATCCTTGACGTGATCACTTTTACAAAGGGGGGGATAATGGCAAACACTTGAGAGGCATTCAAAAGCGACATTAACACTGATGGCAGCGACGTGCTTAAGGGAAGTACTTAGACCTTCACTGCTGCAGACAAGTGAAAGGGCACTCAGTGTTCTATTCCAGTTTGTATATAACTAACTTATACACCTTTATTTTTTTTTTTATACAAATCACTGCTCTGCATTACCTGCGTTCTCGTGACCTTAACATCCAAATGTCAAGTACGCAGTACATTCTGAAGACATATAGATTTATACATTAAAGAAAACCCTGTCCAGTCAATTTAAGGCCCAAACAGTGGTTTGTCCAGCTGCAGGACACCTCCATCTGACTGTATATTCTCTGGGTCTCTCCTTGGGTAAATGTCTGTAAATCTGTATTCAAGTTGTCAAGTCGTTGTGGGAGGTTTCTTCAATCAATACGAAGCACCAAGGACTGCATATTGATGAGTGTTGTTAAATATAACAGCTTAACTTAAATATTGAGAAACACTCAACGTGTTCTTCTAACCACTGTCAGGAGGCAGAGTAATGACTGCCACCCACCAACTGGATGAAGTCAAACTTTGAGTTAAAATTGATTTTTTTATTAATATATTTATTATATATTTTTTTTATTATATATTTTTCTTGAATTTCACATATAAATGATTACTAAAGTAGGGATTTTAGTGTTTTCAGTGTAAAACTGTAAGCGATTGGTAATTTAAACACAATTCTTGAATTAAAGTCTACACACCAGGGACAGAAATTATGTTAACAGGTTAAAATTTGTTACTTACCGTGGGTCGATGATTGCCTGTGCTGAAGATGAAACGTGTAAGTCCCGGATGAGTTTCCCAGATCCTGTAGTTTCTTCCCACAGCTGAAAACAATGTAAATATGGGAATAGGGTTATTGAGATATGAATTTGTAATCTGTTGTATAGAGTGTGTATATACATATATTAAAATAAGTGTAACATGGGTATACAAGGTTAAGCTAAATGGTTCAGCTGATCTGCTTTTTTTTCTTTATTGTTTTCTAGATAACCTTTCAATTCAAGGTGCAATAATAAACTGACGAAATAAAAAAAAGTCATTTTTTGTTCACTCTATATTTCACTCATATATTTGGTGCCAGGAATAAAACACAGTGAGAACAGAGTAGCCAGATAAAAGAAAGTACCAGTGTTAATACATTGAGGAATGAACGGAGGAAACGAAAAACATTACATGAGGATTGAATTCATTTGTTGTCTGCACAATAACCTGTCAGATGGAGCGTCCTTCTGGGGTGTTAAATTAAATAATCGATTACTGTAATGGTGAACACCAAAAAGAATGCAGAGCATTTAATAGCTTTGTTTCATTCTACCTCTTAGAACTTTATATTTCCTTCTGATGAAATATGGCGATTGCAAGGTCAGAATTTTTCCTCTGGTTTACAGGCTATTTGCTATTTTTATTCAATACAGAACAGCAGTCGTGTTTGTCCTGGTTTTACACTGCAGGAGTAAACTGTCGGTGCCTTTGAGCTCAATTAATCCAGAAGTATGAAAAGTATAGAACATACCTCACCTCCAACCGAGACATTTCTTTCGGTAAACTTACAATAAATCTAAATAAGACTAAATAAATACCATGATCATCATCCTTGCCAGTGGAGATGACCCACTCAAGATGAAGAAAAAATGTATTTGAAATAGTTTTGTCTGCGGTTGCATTACAATAGATAATTTTTTGGTATTTATTGCAAGTTCCGTATTTATCTTAAGGTGTTGCCATTCTTATTTGTATATAAATATACATTTTTTTTTTTTAAACTGTGGTGTGCCACAGCTGGCCAATTAGCGGCGCTGTACCCTTTGGCTTTAAATTTTTTTACTAGGACTTATTCATTTTTCAGTTGCATGGTTAGTTGTTTGCATTATCACTGTTTTAACAAGTTGATTTAATTTAATTTTCACTCTGTCTCCTAATTGTATAAAAGCCCTTTCTTACATATAAACCTGGTGTGTGCCACTGTTGTTCGCATAAACACTGATAAAATGTAAAGCCTCTTTGTTTTTTGAGGAAAATATAAAATTGGAGTTTCATAAAATCCCAAATATCAAGTTAACGCTTCATTTAACACAGTGTGTAAAGGGCAGAACATGTCTGTCACACTATATAACCCTGCTTTAAGAATTGGGGGGAAAAAAAACAAGTAGAGCAGCCAAGCGTAATTTGCTGGGGAAAAAAAAAAAAAAACAGAATAGAAGCTGCAGCCGAGCTTAACTGAGTCATGTTGTGAGCTGTTTATTGCTTCCTTTATGGAAGTAGAATATTTGTTACGCAGTCGGAGCATTGTGTTTCTGAATTTGATGGTTATTGCTGGGTGGTAAATGCATCAGCACAGCTGTGTTATTAGCAATAAGGTCATTTAAAGGGGACAAGCATTGCCACTAGGAAAAAGGAAAAGAAAATCAGCCACATAAAGTGAAAACAATTAGTCAGACAGGAGAAAAGACTGTGGAAATCTGCCAAGGCCCTAGCCATTGAGTGGCCACAGGAGTGAACATCATCAAAACAGATTGGAAGATGGACGTGTCTTCAGCGTCAGGTGATGGATTCCTGCTATGAGTGAGAAATCCAAACTGAAATAATACTCTGATATGTAACAACAGTTCTGGACTGTTCATTTACGGTCTCTAAAAGTAAAATAACTGTCACAGTTGATTCAGGTAATCCTTGGGGTCCCAGGTGACTCAACGCAAGGACTCCTGGTAGTCAAGGTTTCTGGTTCAACTCCTTTCAATTTATCTGTTATTACAGACATGTCCAGAAGCGCCACCAGTGTTGTATCACTGACTGCAGCATTCCAAACTTTCCTGTTTTTTTTTTCCAAGGGCAGTATTCGCCTTTAAAACACGGGTGTGGAACTCATTTTGCCAAGGTGGGCCAGCAGTTACCCTGAAGAGTGAGCTGCAACTGAAAGTCTTTATGAATGTAAATACTTGTGACTGACAATTATTTATTTAAGGTACATTGCAGTGTAATAACATTATTAATCTATAAGGTTAAAAAGCTTTCAACCACAGATGACCCATATCTGACCCACGAGCCTTGAGTTTGACAGCTGCTGGGCTTGGTAAAGGTCAGAAAGCTGATAGAGAGACAAACTGGAAGTGATTATTCACTAGCATGCCATTTAACTTGGGGCCAGGACAATTAATATTTAATCTTTCCAATTTGTTTATAAAACCTTTCCACAAATATGGCCATGAGGTATATCTGCTAATTCTGTGTCCATGACAATTTGTTTCCCCTGATTGATATGCCAGAGCTGGGAATAGAGGCAACACAGTCTTAGTTATTGGTAGAATAAATTAGATCTAAGAACAGTAAATAATTATAAAGGAGATAAAGACTCCCTGCAGTAACTGTAAACAAATAGGGAAAATGCTGCCTGTGTGGTTTAAGGGTACGATAAGTCCAGTGACGAATGGGGTTGAAATCAGGTCAAAAAAACTGACCGGTCATCTGAGGCAGGGCGCTGCCTGACCAGCTGAATCAGTTCTCTGGACGCCGAGAAAAGTCGCTCACGGACTTGCTTCATTTACGCGCAGTAGAAAACTGTTGACAAAGACGTACAGTGCTGATATCATAAAAAGGTCTTTGGAGACACGGTGCATAATAACACACATATCCCATTCTGTGGCCATTCGCTTATGCTTAGCTCATAACATTCTGCTCAGCATGAGAAAATGTTCCCCAACAAGACCGCCGGGTTTCATTGCAGTAAATGGGTAATGGCTGTGTTGATGCAGAGCTCTACAGAGAGTTGGAGCAGTCATTGCAGGGAACTGTATTTATTATTTAACAGTAGCATAGGGAGTGTAAAGGGGTTCGAGGAATTCAGCGGGGTACGCAAAGAGAGGTCTCAGAAGCTCCAGACACACACACTATATATATATCAATATATATATACAGTATATCTACATATTCATATCTATATATACAGTATATATATCTACGCAATGTATGTGTCTGTGTGTGCATGGGTTGAATTGTCATATACTGTGTAATAGTGAATAAATTGGTCAATTTTAAGGCTGGGCTCAAAATCTGATCAAGAGGAGGATGTAGGTGTGTTTTCAGTTTTCATGTTGTTCTCAACTTATACTTGTAATATTTTTCAAATGAAAATGTTTTGTGAATTAAATTTCCTAAAATTCAGAATCAACAAAGTCAGTGTTTTAGTGACATGAAAAAAAAAAAAAATAGAGTAGTACCACATTTGTTCATCAATGTGTGTGCAACCCACACAAGGCCCGCAGGCCAACTGTGGATCGACCAGTACTTTTATGTGGCCTGTGGGAGCTTTTTCTTTTATTAGACGCCAATCCAACTTCCATAAATAATCATCGGATGCAGAAACATTTATTAATAAAACTGTAGTTCAGTTTCAGGTACCGGTGGCCCTTCAACGGGAACTGCAGAGTTAATATGGCCCCCGGAAAAAATATGTTTAACACCCCCAGCTATACAAACAGGACAAAGTCATATCCACAGTTTCCGAGGGAGATCTGTAGCCACAGTACAGTATATGTATGCATAATACATATTAGTAATGTTTACTAGTATGAATAAATCAATGTGAAATTCCCCTCCAAATATTTCCCATCCTGCTGTATATTTGCTTTGGCACATAATCAGTGAAATTTAATATGTTGATTCTAACACTGGCACTGAGGATGGTTATAAAACAAATCAAAACGTTCAGCTTTTTATTTTGAGGGTCTTTGTATTATTTCAGATTACGTGGTTTTTGTCACGTGACGCAATGAGATACAGATGAGAAGAATGACAGGAACCAATAAAAGTAAAATGTCAAATGTGCCGTTCTGGTATAAAGAAATCCAATTATAAACCTCGGCTCATGTTTTGGTTCAATCAGAATCAGATGGAGGGCTTATGCATGAGCTGAGAAAACAAAGACAACTGCTTTGCATCATTGGCAGATCTACACACAGCTTGAACGCTATGTACGCGCTGGTTTTTATACCGAGGAAAAAAAGGAGACAGCGATCGTCATATTTGCTCACATTCAATAAGTAGGGTGTACGGTGGAAATATTGTCAGCGCTATCTGAGTTTGAAAGCATCTGATTGAAGCCAAATCTGACATGGACAATACTGTTTCTGTATTCAACCACTGCCGCCGCTCTTCTTTGACGGCTGCAGGGAGATTTGTTACAGAGATTCAAGTTGATAAAATTTCTTCAATCAAACATAAGGGCTGAGTCTTGGTGGGTGAGGTAGAAATGATGAGATTTTACAAACAGTGCTTTAAAAAAAAGTCACATTAGCTTTGTTTTAGTCTCTTCACGGCCCCAGGCATAGGATCTCGCTAAGGTGATCTAATGTAAAATACTTGATTAGTAACAGAGTTAAACTAGACATCTCATATCCCTCTACTGGGACTGAAGCCAATTAAATATTGTAATTAATCAAAAACATTTTTTATCCCTTCTGTCCAGTCTCTTAAACAGAGTTTTTATTAATGTTTGATGGTTGAACAATTGTATATTTTAAGCATATTAATAACAATTATATTACGCTTTGAGTCTCATATAAAAGCCTACAACAAAGCCCATCTGCCTCAAAAACCTTAAATCAGTTTTAGTGTTTTTATATGGTGAATGTCATAGATAATATGCTGTATATGTAGATTTTGTGTTAAATATAGATGTGATTTTTTTGTTAAATTAAGAGCAATAGAATTCATAACTCTTTTTCGTTTTGAAAATACTTTGGGTTCATAGTTAATGTAGTTTCATATTCCCATCTCTAATCTCATTTGGTTATTTTAGTTTCTGTTACTTTGTTATTGTTGCTTCAATTTTAATTATGGTTGGAACAATCGTGACAAACCCTTAGGATAACAGTACATTTCTGAATAAATGAATATGAATACTTTTGTCAGTATCATGAAAGCATTTCATAAATAATAAGGTGAACCTAAGTCACCCTTTTTCCATGTAACTAGTAGAAGAAGTATTCATCATTGTCATTTGATGGTAAAAGCCAATGAAAGAGAGCCACAACAAACTAATTATCCTGCCTACAAGTTGCCTGCAGCCTTCGATGTTTTGTTACATGTTCGAAAGCCAAAAGATGCTTTTCTTTTCTTCCACTGCGGCTTTTATTGGTTCTATCAGTTACAGTGACAAGATAACAGCAGAAATCTTAATTAGTTGCAGAGTTTCCAAAAATAAGCGGAAAAACAATTGTTTGTGGTTGGAGTCGACAATCTGTGCTTCTCTATCTCTGATACTGACTAAATGTATTCACTGCATGTTCAGCAGTGTTTCGTTGAAGAGATCAGAGAGTGTGAGATTTGATCAACGATGACAATAAAAGTCCAGTATTGAATGTGTCACCTAAACACAAAAATATAGACACGTACTTTATGGGAATTTGTTCAATGTTGAAAATTCGATTATATGTCACTGTTTGTTTACCGTGTTGCAGCGTCCACTATGTTTCTTTATGAATAAGAATCTCCTCAAAAGCACTGCACAGTCCACGGTTCATTTTTCTTTCTTACAGTTACTATTTATTTCCTTTCATCCAGGCATCACAACACACACAAACTATGCCACCATGGAGCCAAACAATAAACCCTGTTGGTTCCCTGTAGCTGGAAAACCTCTCTTAAATTTTAGTTGAAGCTTTTTTAATGTTTTGACATCCATCAGAACAAAAAAAAATGTGTTGGTGTTGGATTCCTTTCTAGAGTTGCCAAAAATTTGCAATGTCAAAATCAAAGGTCTGGGAATTGTCTAAGAAGCAATGTTTCTCCACATAAGAACTTTTCCAACACCTGCATGCCCCATAGGGCAGGGATTCTTAACCTTTTTGGCACCGAGGCCCAATTTTTTCAGTGTCGTGTGACCTGGGGCCCTTAAAAATCGCAGTTTAGATTTAATTGTTCTCACACATTTCTATTTAGTAATAACTTGATAACTGTGGGGGAATTTTATTTAACAAGCTAAAACATGAGTAAATAATAATCAATAATAACATTTTTATCATGTTAAAATAATAATTATTACAATATGAATGTAGTGTGTTGCTGCATCTGATTTTGTGTGTGCTACCAAAAAAAATCGATTATAGATTATAAAATATTTTGGTGTCTCAGTAAAGCTAACAAGCTAACCAGTCCCACGGCCCTCGCGGCCCATTGGTGCAAAACTGAAATATTTTCACGGTCCTCTAGGGGGCACATGCGGCCCAACTTTGGGCCGGGGCCCAATGGTTCAGAATCCCTGCCATAGGGGACACTTGCAATGGCGCAGACAGAGGTCTAGCTCTGCTTTCATGCTTGAAACATAACTCAAACAGTGGTTATACAGTTAAGAATATTCTTGATAGTATTTAGCTGTGTTGTGGGTCAAGGAGAAACGAATAATTGAGAACCACTTCTCTACAGTAACAACATCTCCTTCCAAGATACTACAGGATCCTAGCCAATTGCTGCTTGCATTAAATGATGTAAAAAAAAAAGGGGTGAAAAGTGAAATATGTTTTCATCTTTTTTGTTCCCATAACTGCAGAAAGAGACATCGTAGGCATCTTCATGTCTGCATGTAAAGACTCTCTCTCTGTGACCATCTGTGATACATTTGAATCTACGAGAATCACACCTGAGAGAGAACGGAGCAGCAGTGTACTATAAAGAAAATGATTAAATTATTCACATCTTGTTTCCATTTCAGAAGTCACAAAGATGTGAACGATTGACAACACTGTAATCTCACCACGAGCATAACATCTTCGGGTACAAGTGTAAGTCTCGCACATTGACTTAAAAATGTAGTTGGTGCAAGAGAGAGACTGATCATCGGAGTGAAATGTGACTGAACAAAAGAATCTCTTCGTTCCTCAATAATTTCAAAATGAACATGGAGCACAGAGGACGAACTATGAAGTGGTTTTGCAAAACTGCTGACTTAAATCAGGTAGAAACAATTCAACAGGGACATGGTGTGTAATTGGTTGCTCAGAAATCCCTCTTTCTTTTAAATCAACTATTTAACACTTAACTCAAACATATTTAGGATTTTAAATATGTTAAAAACTTGAGGAAAAGTTCCATGGCAGGTTTATATATATATATATATATATATATATATATATATATATTAATTTTGAACAACCCTAGTAACATTTCATAACAACATTCACACTCATTTTTTGTTGTTGTTTTTACCATTTTAACATCATTACTTTTATATTTTCTTCTTCCTGTTATAAAGCGATGCAAATTCGTTAGCATAGGCTACATTGTGCGTTTAACAATTTAACCCCTCTCCTCTCCCTGATTAATTAAATACTAATAACATTTCAAATATTAAACTCATATATAGCGTTTGAGTTAACATGCAGTTACTGTAATATAAAATACACAACACAGCTGCTCGTTGTCATGCGCACTACCGTAAGGTGACAATATTAGCTCACTGGTGCCGTCACCGGAAGTTCAATTAATTTCAGTTTAATCATTTTAACGCTGTAAAGACGATGGAAACTTTGCTAAAACACTCAAACAGATTTAAAATAATCATAATCGTACATTTTATTACATTAACTTACCTCCACGACTCTTGTAAAATCGTAAAACTGAAGACTAGTGCATCAATTTTCTCCTAAATTAATTATCTGGGAGAGGAGAGTATTGCGTCACTTCACCTGTCCCCAGAACAACAGGAACAGATGAATAGGTTCCGGCCTCACCTTTCTGATGACGAAACATTGGGAAACTACACAATAATAATAAGAGTTACGGTATATGTTAATTAAAAATGACTACTAGTAGCATCTTTATTTCCTATTTCTATTCGTATTATTTTCTGCTGTCAAAAATATTAATAAAACCTAATTTCATTTCAGAAAATGTTCAGGGGATTAACTGATGCTTTTTCTTCAGCTAAGGCTTCATTTGGTCAAGGTCCTATTCCTGAAGGTGTTGGCCTTGGACTGTTCTCTTTCTGATATATCCTGCGTCTGCTTATTGTAATCACATTTTATGTCACATCTGCTTGCATCTCACTCAATGTCCTGCCCTGTCTGTTGCTTCATATTTTATCTTATCATACTCCCCTCCATCCATAACTCTTCCTCAGCAATGTCCTCCTCTTTAACCCTGCTTGGTATCTTCATCTTTACCATATTCTGTCAACTTGTTTATTTACATCTCTGGTCTCTATCCCAGTCTTCGTGTTTCTACATTTGATTTAGTTTTTAACATCAGGTCCTATCTGTTCTGCAGATAACTCTACTGGCAGGGATGGAGAATGTCAATGTCATTTAAAACCTCTGACCCTAGCCCTGTGCACATAGGAATAAACATCACTCCTCCATCTTTCCCCCTCCCTCGGCCGTGTTTAATTTCCTCTTTTCCAGAGAGCCCTACTCTCCTCAGACGAAGGTAGTGGAGCTGCATGAAGAGGCTTCTGATGAACAGATCTGCACTCCATGGCACGCTTTTGCTTATGCAGATGAGCTGTGATTGGATGATAATCTGTGTGCTTATGTGTGCATTAAGGTGCCTTATAATTAATGAACGGGGATGTGGGAAACGGGCGTCCATGAATTGGGTTTACTACCTTTTATTTGCATAGTTATTAACCCATGTGGAAGGTGTGAGACAGATGGAGCTGCTGCTGCAGCTGCAGAAATAAAACCATTAAAGATGCATTTACCTTGAATTAAATGACAGACAAACAATGTTGAGATCTACTGGAAATATGAAGAGTCACTAAAGTTTTTTCTTGGCAGAGGTGGTTAGTGTTTAGGAGTTTCAGGTTCGAATCCACCAACTGCCAAGTTTCCACTGAACATGGCATCGTCCCCACTCACTCACTCTGTGCTGCCCACTGTTCACCATAGTGATGGGTTAAACGCGGAGGTCATTTCATTGTGTGCAGTGGTGTGGGTCACAATATCACAATGACAACGACTTTCCTTCCCTTCCTTAAAACTACCACAGCAACACACTTTCTTCAACTCTCATCTTTCTTCCTTGTTTATAGCCCTTGGTGTCATTTAAAACCAAAGACGTAATTTAATCTAATTGTCCATGAAAATTTAATTAATGGCCATGAATTGCAGATGACTTCCCCCCAGGAGGAAAGTCAAATGTTCACATTTACCTAAATGAAGCTGACTTTGCAATATTCTGAACAACTTCACTGACGTTGAAAAGTTAGACACCTGGATGTTAATGATCTTCTACCACTTTAACCCTGATCCTGTACTTAGTTAGTGGTGATGAAGGTTGGGAACGTTGGCCTTTCTAAGCCTTTTCATTATATGGACAATGTAACAACATTTATTTTTTGGGTTTTGCAGTTTTCGTGTCCTTTCACCTCTGCTTCTGTTCCAATACTGAGAACCTAACATGGACAGCAAGGCCGTGCTGCAGCAGATGGTCTGGTCCCCCTGAGTCCAGGTCTCGGCCTCTTGCTGTGAGTCGGGCATCACATATAGAAACGTTTGTTTTATTTACCTACGTGTTCCAGGGTTAAATTGGACCAGATGGTATGTTATTTAGGGAACAACAACCTATTTGTCCCACACCGCTGAGCTAAAACGGTTGTCACATCATTCTCTTCCAGATCCATTGTTCTCTGGTCAAACGGCCAAGACTCACTTTAATGTCATTTTAAGTTTTAGATTCTGCTGGCCTCACCTGAGCAGTGCAGGATGGGTTTTTTTTCATTTTCATTCTTCTCAGTGAAAACCAACAATAAAGCCACCCCTGACCCGTTCCCCCCGGTCTCCAGGAGAACCTGTGTTTCTGTTGCAGTGACTCTCTCTCAGCAGCAGCCCTCACCAGCTGCTCCTGTGGCCTCTGTTGTGCCTGAAGGTGAAGGGAACAACCAGGAACAGCAGGCCACACAGAGCACAGCGTCCCACAGAAGAAGAAGCTCGGCTCCACATCGAGTCCAGGCCTTCAAGAATGAACGGTCATGCATTTTTGAGTGGATCTCTGTGTGGATTTCTGAAAAGCGCTCACTGTGTGAGTCAGAGAGGGAGAGGAGGAGAGAGTGGGCGAGAGGGAGCACTTTCTACTGGATTACTGAGTTTGACAGACACTCTCATCTTCTTACATGACATTCTTATCAAAGATTAAATGTGAGAGAAAACTGCAGTCACTAATGGAGGCACTCTGTGTAAACTTACCATGGTAAAGTTTCTGCGATTTTCACCACAACAGGATCTAAAGCTGTCCCTCAGTGGGTCGTCTGCCTCACAGCCATGGACAGATGGGCGCATGCAGCAGAACAGGGTTAATGGTTCAGTTCTGCATTTCTATGAAAAGCTTCAATCTAATTTTTTCTTCAGCAGCTCTACCGTTCGGCAACACGATTCACTGTTTCAGTTTCTCATGATTAATCAGGATAATAAACATTCCTGAAGGTGCAGCGCGACACCGACGCGGTATTTTCGCCCTGAGGTAAAACTCTTTTTCAGCAGGGTGTGTGATGTAAGTGAACAGATGGTGAAATCACTGGATGAACAGAGGCACGTTCCGTTAAAAATATTATTTGAATAATTTCACAAATGTATTAGTTCAGTTTACTCCCTCATTTGACAACCCTGGTATACAGTAATGGAAAAATGATTAGACCATCCTGCTGTTATCCTCGATTTCTTGCTGATTTTAATACCTGCATCCACAAATGGTACCTTTGTTTGGACAAATATAATGATAACAACAAAATATCTCATAAGAATTTAATTTCAGAGCTGATGTCTAGACATTTCCCATGGTTTCCTTGATAGAAACCAAAATCACTTCTGTTCTTACATTAATAGCTATGGTATTGTAGTGCAGAAAACACTGCTTTTCACTATGCACTGTTTTGCTGTTTGTTCATGTTATTCTCCAGCTAATATACCTTAAGTCATAACTGAAGAAAACAATGGGAGGGTCTGATTTCCATGACTGTAGTTATGCATCCAAACACAACATGGATTAAAAGCAGTGAAAGAAAATGATAAATAACGATTTGACAATAGTTTGTTTTTCGTTTCAACCTTTTAACTGTAAAAGTTTTATTATGGTAAAATTAAACAACATGAGAATACGTCATAATATACAGACAGCGACTGCCGACAGCAAGTCTCACACTTCCAAAGTCACATTAAAAAACAGTGAAGCTGGACATTGGCTGGGTTTTCTTTTTGTCTTTTTTTTTTTCTTCTTCTTCTTTTCTTCTCACTCCAGATTTGCTCTTATCATTGTGTCCTGTCAAATGTTTGGTACAAAAAAACGACTCACAATGTAAAGAAAAATATTGACATTTTCGTTTTCAAGCCTTCGGTGCAGGCCACGGTCACAGAACACGCCAGAAAAACTGCTGCTTTCACTGGGACGCTGGGAACACAGTACAAATGAGGAGGTTTTTTAAAAACATGGCACTGAGGTCCACTGTGGTGATTCTGACCTTTTCATCAGTTTATGAAACAAACACCGCATCTCACTGTTGGTTTATGACAGTATGCGAACAAAGATTCACAATCTGAATGAGTGTTTAAAACAAAACCGATAATAAAAATGGACAAATCAAAAACTCAAAAGAAAATAACAATCAAATGTTTTCCAGAACTTCTTCAGAGACATGCAGAAGAACAACAGGAAAGATGAGGGTTCGGTCTCTAAGCAACATTTTATTAGGTCCATCACTTTTTTTTCTTTTTTTTTTAAAAAGAAAACCAACTGGGAATTCACACTGCTTTACTCCTGTCAGTGAGCTGTTTGTGTGAAAACAATGTTGAAAAAGTGTTTTTTAATAAAAACATACTTGAAATAGGATTGAACAAAACACATCATTTTTTGGAAAATAATTAGGTAATAAATAAACAACACTTCCTGTTTGGCAGATTCTGTGAGAAGACAGCTTTTTTTTTTAACATCCATGAGTCTTCTCATTTGCACCAGTGTCATATTTTGGGGTCTTGTTTGTAGTAAATATTAGAAAATGGTGAATAAAATCACAGCGTTGTTTGTTTTTTCCAGACAATTGTCCTGGGTCAGTTCCAGGGGTAAGAAACTGACCTTCGTTCTAGGAATCAATGACAAAAAATGAGTGAAATATCTCAAAAAGTTAAATTTCTGTCAGCAATGACAAATATAGAGCTTGTCATGGGTTTGGAGATGGATTATGGTACTGAAGATGACGAGACGTTCACAAACAATGGTCTGCAGGACCTGCAGCAGTGAGTCTGACAATTAAAACAACAACAGTGTCGGAACTCCATGTCTCCTTTGTGACGTTGTCCATCGATATCCAAAACATCTTCCTTAACACTGTTCACCGACCGAACGAGGTGGGATTTTGATCCATTTCTCCCAGTACAACTGTATTCTGCTACAGTTCTGACATCCCACAAGTTCCATTAGTCAAAATCGCATTAACACTGAGGTCAACATCTTTTTCTTCATTCTTTGCGCCGGACACAAAGAAGAAACTGCCGAAACATAAAGCAATCAGTGCATCAACGGAGTTTTCTTTACTCTGTGTCCCGAAGAAGGTTGATTTTCAAGCGAGGATCCTTCAGAACAGCTCCTCTGGAATGATCATTTTGTACAACAGCCAGAACGACGAAAAGCAATCAGGGAAAAGTCGTCGGCCGCCTCCAGTGTCAACCGCAGCACAGACGTTCGCAGTTCAGCTTGAAGGGCAGCACAAAGGGCACTTAGTCAGAAAGAAAATAAAATGTGTTTTCCACACACACTCTTCACCCTATAGCTGCAGCAAAGAGTGTGGTTCAGTCCCGGGAGGAAAAAAAAAATAGTAAAAAAAAAAAAACACTGGGGTTTTGTTGACTGACCTGGTTCCAAATGCTCCTCAGAGCCCGACATAAATGGCACACAGAAGCCACAAGCAATACTCAGCAAAATAATTATTCAGAGATTAAAGCATAACCTGAAAAGTCCAACTCTCCATAGAAAATACAGTCTAATTGAATTTACCAACACCTTTCAGGCCAGAAAAGAGTTGCTGCAGAGGTCCACACTGGTGAAACGGAAAGGTCTTTGGATCTGCCATCAGATTGGTCGATTTACACAAAATGAAGATATCTGACTTCTTGTTGAAGTCCGTGTGAAGTGAAGGCAGGACAGAGATCAGGTTTCCTTCTCCACTCTGACGTTACATGGAATTAACTTCCGCCACGTGTGAAAAAATAGTTGTTTTTTTCCTTTTTTTGTTTGTTTTTGTTTTTTTTTTATCTGCCCCGCGCTGGTCCAAATCTTGAATCATGCCTTTGACATTGAAGTCTCAGTGTGTGTGACTGTGCCCTGGTATCTTTGTTAGGAGAAATCACTGTCCTCAGCCCCGTACAGATCGGCCAATTTTCTGAACCTGGGCCCCCAGTCACTCAGGTAGTGATAGTCCTGCTCGGCCTCCGACGACACCGAGCCCAGGGAGCTCAGCGACTCGGCCACTGAGCCAGTTCCCTCGTAGGCGTAGGTGGCCAGCGAGTCGTAGGGCGGCGCCGTGGGGTTACAGTCGTTCTCCAGAATTCTCTGGTTGATGAATTCACGTACGTCGCCGTTGTCCCGCGTCATGCAAGCCTGTGGCATTATGAGGTTGTTGGCAGCCACGGGTCGGCGCAGCGGCGGGTAGAGCAGGGTGTCAGTGGGGATGATGTCACGCCTCTGTTTGGCAGATTCCTCCAAGGACGTTGCAGCGTCTGGGTGTCGCAGCGCTCCAATGTCGAAAGCCTGCGTGTCCTCCTCGCCGCCTCCTTCGTCGTTGTAGCTCACGACGTTGTCGCGGACGTCTTCCTTGGAGATGATGAGCGGTTCCTGCTTCCTCTGGCGTTTCAAGGCCGTGAACAGAACCACAATCACTGCAAGAGAGCGGAAGAACATGGCGTTAGAGGGTCAAAGGTTGCCCAGCTTCCTGTATCGTCAACATTCGGAGCTGGTCATGATGTCACAGCTGACATTAAGTCTGTTTGTTAATGAGATCAAAACTGAAACAATGGGGATCGACCCATTGAGCTACTGCTACAAAACTTTTCCATCTCCTCCTGTTCTCTCCATCTTCTACTCTGACTCCAACTACCTCCATGTTCTCCATCACTGCATCCATCAATCTCCTCTTTGTCTCCTACCAGTGGTAGCTCCATCTCTAGGATCATTCTTCTACCAATATCAAATTCCATTCTTCTATAGGATCTGACACAGATGGTTGGGTGATTTTAATGAATATTAAAATGTCCTCCTGGACATTTTAATATTCATGTAATATTGGAATTATATTTTTGTAGAATTTTTCCTCCAATACAACGCCTGGGTTTCGCCTATTTTGCTCTAATCACACACAGTGTCCTGAAACCTCAGTTTTTAGGGAAAACAGTGTCACATACAGGTAAAAAATTATATTGTAACTGGAATTTAAGTGGAAAATATCTGCAACGGTATATTGCAAAAAGTTAATAACAGACATCCCTAGCATAGGGCAGTTAAAACGTGAAGGTTAACACCTTAAGGACCAAAGCAAAACATTAAACATGTTTTTTACCCTTAAACTATAATTAATCAGTTTCAAAAAGCAAGAAAAACCTATTGGGTAAATTCACGACAACCAGCCTTAAATTGGGTGTAACAATTCACAAAGTGTTCATCGTCATGGCGACTCGCACTTCAAAGCCAGAAGGTGACGCACACAAAGTCTGTCAGCAAAGTGTCGATAAGGGTTTAAAACACAAGTTCTGCAAAGGCCAACCACGAAGACCCACTCACCGCGGCGGTCTGTGATTACGGACCAGACTCGGCTATAAATAATTGTATAGAAAATTTGATTGGATGGGCTCACGCTGGTCGCTTTGAATGTAAATCAACAGGACGGCGGTTTGGAGAAAGAGCCAGAGTGTGGTTGAGGTCAGGGGAGAGAGATAGCCAATATCAGCAGCAGCGTGAATCACAGCGTGGAATGTCAGTGAAGCAGCAGGAAAAGACACGCAAAGGAATGAATACCAGCATATCAGATGAGAGGAGACATTCAAATCAGTGAGAAATAGAGGTGATATAAACAGGAGGAGAAAAATGAGACAACGTTGTAGGAAACAGGAAAAAAAACAGTCACGATGTGACTGACATTTTAACACCAATGGGACGGCAGCGCTGACCGAGGAGGAAACAACTGTATCTCTGGACTGGAATACTTCTGGGAATCCAAATTTAGATAAGATATTATCTTTTTTTTTTTTAAACTGCACTGGTTTTTCGTTTCTTTTCTTTTGTTCCATAAGATGAGAAAATCATGTTTTCATCAACGGTCTGGAAGCAGGCTGTTAAATTACCCAGAATCCTTTAAGGATTCAGACCAGCTTAGGCCAATAATAATGGGATTTATTTGGGGGGCCTAGTGTTTTAGGAACTGGTCTGGGAGGTGGAGGGTTCCAGGTGGCAGCACTCACTGCTCCGGGGCGCTCAAAGCTGCCCACTGTTCACTTTGGTGAGGGGTTAAATGCAGTCAAATTTCATGGTGTGCAGTGGTGGGGTTTTACTGTCCTTCTTCGAACAGAAATGATTAAAATTACCCAAAATAAAGTTTGTTTGCAGGCCTTCACTCAGAGGCAATGTGTCCATCTTTGGTTTGAAACTCCAAGGGTCACCTCCTGGGCAAGTTTGAATTCCGGTTAGGGCAGTTGACGGGAGGGTAGGGTGAGGTTCAATGTGATTTGGGTGGCGGTTGTGGAGACTGCTACATCCACGACCCAGTAACTGATAAGGGAATGAATGGATGGAAGTGTATTTGGCCGGATTAAAAAGTCAAATGTGCCGCATTTAGCCCCTGAGCCTTAGTTTGCTCTTGCATGAGCTAGACGCTGGCTTTAACTGGTTATGGTGAGACTCTAATTATCACTAACTCGTTAAGGTTAACTTTGTTAGGCAGTTTGAGCGCAGTATAATGGGATTAACAGTGTGTGTGTGCTGCCTGTTGACGCCTGACTGCTCACAGCTCCCTGCTCTCCTGACTACGGCCGACGCATTTCAGCACAGCCTTGTTGGTTGCTCAGTGTGTGTGTGTGTGTGTGTGTGTGTGTTTGCCCACTAAGTCTGCAATGACTGCACCTTCAGAGGCATAAATATGTATTCAATTTTCCCAGCAGCCCACTGGACTGTGACCACTGCATGAATAAGAGGATAAGTGGGGATGTGGTGGCAGATGAGATGTGCTCATTTCCATACGAGGTTTGATTCTGACGAGCGGCGGACGACTGGCGCTCTGAACCGATGTTGTTTTCCATTACACAAAATGAGAGAGCGTAACGGCTGCGTGTGTTAACGATGCTGTACAAATGGGGGCAGCGCACGGGGGCCGGCGTGAGCGTGATCAAACAGCAGACACAGTGTCTGCGTATATCCCATTTAATTTCTTATTTGTTCTCCAGCCTTCTCTGTCACTGACGTTGTTGCTTCGGTTTTTTTTATCCGCCTGAAATCAGACCTCTGACTTCTCTGTTCCTTTTTTTTTTATTATTATTTAAAATGTCACCAGAAAAGCGAGGCAGACAAGCCTCCACACCACAGAGAGTCTGGGACCTGTCTGCTACAACTGAGTGGAAACCATTGTTTATGTAGTGACGTCCCAGGAGGAGGAAAAGTTTCTTCTCTTCATTTGGTTCCTGTGACTCCACTGGAAAAAAAAAAAAGAATTCCACTACAAGTGAGGTTGAAACTGCAGCCCGGACTGAAGTAGTGGCTGCTGCTCGACTGCAGCACTGCGTCCAATCCAGGTCCAGACTCATTTTCACCAGGGATCTACGTCGGCACCGCTGATGAATATGTTACTATTGATGCATCAATGTATGTTTTTATTATTGACTGAAATGGCTTTGCTGTGATATTAAAAATAATTATGAAGTAAAAAAAAAAGAATTCAGCAGCACTTCAGTGTGCTTTCTAAGCTCCAGAGGTCCGCATTCGGCCCACGGGCCTTGTGTTTAACACATGTATTAGACAAGACGGCAGTGATTTTTTTTTTTTCCCTGAAGGAAACAACCTTAACTCTGGTCCTGGACTCAGTCTGGGCATTAAACGTAAATATTTTCTTTCTTTAAAACTGCACTGATTTCCAATTTTCTTCCCTTTGTTCAAGGAGAAGAGAAAATCAGTAAAAATCAGAGCGTTTTCCAATGAAGTTCAATAACAATGTGAGACCAGGCTGTTAAAAATAACCACAGTCCTTTGCACTTAAGGGTCCAGACCAGACGGGGAGTGACCAAACTTTGATGCATGGGCCTAGAATTTGACACAAGCCATGTCCTCCCTCACCTCATCAATCTCCTTTTTGTCTCCTACCTGGTAGCTCCATCTCTGGGATCATTCTTCTACCAATGTATCCACTGTCCCTTCTCTGAACATGTCCAAACCATCTCAATCTGTCTTCTCTAGCTTTTTCTCCAAACCTT
>JAFBJS010028008.1:259705-272420 GCA_016785265.1 Paraplagusia blochii
CACCACTGTCCCTCCACCTTAGCTGACTCTCTTCTATCACAGTTCACTCCTGACTCTTTTCTTTTCTCCAGTTCCATCCTGACTCCACTCTCTTCTTCTCCTCTCTTCTTCTCCTCTCTTCCACAGTCTCCACTGCTCTGAACAGTTGATCCTCAGTATCTAAACTCCTCCACCTTCTCCACCTCTGCTCCTTGCAACCTCACCATTCCACTGTTCCCCTTTTCATTCACACATGTACTCTGTCTTGCTACGACTGACCTTCATTCCTCTTCTCTTCTCTTCAGTCCAAACCTCCACCTCTCTTAGGTTCTCTTCTAGCTCACAATATCATCTGCAAACATCACGGTCCATGGAGACTCCTGTCTGACCTCATCTGTCAATCTGTCCATCACCCGAGCAAACAAAAAGAGGCTCAGGGCTGATCCTTGATGATCAGCTGCTGTGAGTGTAACTCCAAAAACCTCCAGGTTCTACAGGTTAGTAGTTAGGAGGGACCATGAACAATAACTGGAACCAGGGCCATCAGGTCTATATGTCGGACCATCAGGTCTCTGAGGCCCAGACGCTGACTTTGTTACAGTAACAGATACTCATCTAAGGTGAAGTACTCCCAGATACTCACTCAGCAGTATGATGGCGCACAGAAGGATGGCAATGAGCGCCCCCGTGCTGATGCCCGCTGCGCTGCTCAGAGCCTCAGGATTGCACAGCTCCATGTTGCCATCACGGTCACAGGTGCACACCCGCACCGTCAGGGTCCCCGTGCTGCTCTGCATGGGGTAGTCGCCGTCTGTGATCACCACGGGAACCAGGTAGACGCTCTGGTGGAGTCGGCTGTAGCTGGCTCGACGTGTCAGGATGCTGGCGGTGTTATCTGAGAGAAGAAGAAAAACATTAGAAAATGACTCCAGCCAACCTGCTGCGTCGCATGACACACGTGTGTAAATGTTACCACGGTGATAAAAAAAATGATTCGACATGAAGGCTTTAAAAGTCACTCTTTGAGAAGACAAAGTGTTGAAGTCTGTTTGACAACAGAGGAACAGGAAGCAGCAGATGCTGCGAAGCGACAGTCGACAGATTTATTTATCGTCTCATCCCTGCAGGACAAAAGGTTAAACGCTATCAAATAAACATTCCCTGAAGGATCAACGCAATCCCAACGGCCTGACATCTCTCCAAACCCACGTGGACGGAGAATCAGGGCCACTCAAAGTTACTGAATGTCCCTGAACATCCCAAACCCCCACGTCAGAGACTTGAATGTTATCACAGAACATAGAGTCCAGTGGTTTCCACACATTTTCTGCAGCAAATTTGGAGACAGAACTGTAATGTGTCAACACATTCACAGCTTTGACTTCAAGACTTCACTGAACAAATATTTACAACATGGTTTCTCCTGCAGAACGGACGTTCCCTTTTACCAAGAAAAACTAATGTACAAATCGTAATGACCTTCTTTGGCCCTCAACCCCACTTTGAGACCCACTGAAAACACTTAGGTTGTTTTTTCCCAACTTTTGACCATGAATCAGCATGAATCATTCCTCGTTTTAGGTTCTTAAATCTGGTAACAGATTTTGTCTGCGTCTCCCGTCCTCTTACCTCCATTGTCTCGGACGGTAAAGTTGCTTCGGTGCATCCTCTCGGGGGCCAGACTGAAGAAGAACTTGTGTCCCGTCGAAGGCTCGTCTGCATCAATGGCACTCACTGTCTGGATTGGCTGTTGGAGACAAGAACATCCATCAATATCACAAGTGGAAAAAGAGGTCCGACTCACACTGGGACCACTCAGACCAACTCAAAGTTTGGACATCGTCAGCCTCCTTTGTCTTTGGAGAGAGCGAGAAGACGGGTAAATAAGAATTCCGATGCAAATGAGCCTGAAGTGAGCAACACAGCTTCAAGTGATTCATTTCTCTTGGCGGGGAAGTGAGCTCATCCTACAGGGTTGGATTTCTCATATAATCAAAAATCAATTCAGAGAAATAGAAACGCTGCTTCTTTCTCGGTTGTACTTTGACACAACAATGTTTTTTTCCCATCTTCTCTGTGAAGGAGAATATAAGCAATGTTGTTCAGAAGGTCTAGCTCTAGTGCAACAAACTTCTGGCCCGTGGGCCAATAGGGGCACCCCTCAAAATCTGCCCAGCAACTACATTTAAACATTATTTAATTGATGAAATATTAATTTTTTTGTTCACTGTGTTGTTTTATACAGTATTTATGCTTTTTAACTATTGTTTTTTTTTTATAACTCTATAGCTCCATTATTAGACGTGCATTACACAGTATGTTGGCCTAATGGTGCACTCCGACTCTGGCTCTTTAATACTCTTCCACCACAGTCTTGTTTAACTGTATAAAGACTGGTGCAGGCAGATAACAGGCTCCAACCAACAGATCCAGTAACAGTTGGAAGAGGCAGATGACATTAGAACAAACACCGACTGCGACTATCACTGATGGACCCAGGAATTAACGGATAAACTGGTGACGGGATGACAGGGATATACGGAGATTAGGGCCAGAGATGCAGCACGGAGGAGAGCATCGTGGTTTGATGCTGGAAGAACAAGAGTGTGTGTGTGTGTGTGTGTGTGTGTGAGGCTTCAATCTGGGGGTGAGAATTAAAATCCTGGAGTCAGGCCTGGATGAAGACAAATACAGGTGATAAAAAGACTAAAAAAGCTCCTTGAACATGTAGGGAGTGAATGTCATGGATGAAGAGTCTCTGAAGAAAAGGTTTGATTCAAGAAACCAACGACTCAAACATTTCTCTGAGCCATTTCCTTCTTCAAGGATTCTGGTGACGTCGTTGACATCAGGTCAACACCCGCATCTCTGCCTCCTCCAGACTGGAATCCAGCACTTTTGAAATGTTCTTTTCCGTTTTTTAGAAAATAAAAAAATAAAAAAGCTGGAGAAAGAGATTTATCAAAACCAACCATTTCAACAGGTATTTATTCGAATTTTCCTCTCTTTTCACTGCTGGTTTATGAACTTGATGGTCACCAGTATGACCTGCTCAGCTGCAGGTGATGGAGACGACCAGGTTTGATCATGTCAGTTATTTCACACAGACCAATATCAAAATTTGATACCAAGAATAAAGGGACACCTTGAAAATCCTTCAAGAAAGTTTTTCTCTTTTCCAAGACCAACAACTGATGTCTGTTCAACCTGCCTGACCAAACTCTTCATTATTTACTGAAAAAGACGTAAAATCAATTGAAGACCTTTTTTTTTTTTCTTGGCTAAGAACAAACTGTTTTTTGGCAGTCCTCAGGAGATTCCTTTTGCAAATACTTTGCATAATTTTCTGCAACTAGAGCTTCATTAAAAATAATCATTTAGAGAACGGGAACAGAGCCTTTAGAGATACAGAGGAAAAAAAAACCTACAAATAATAATGAAGTCATGCAGTGTTGAGAGAATCAGTGACTGTAGATAAAGTGCAATAAAACCAGAGAGGAAAAAAAAAAAAAGTCAGAGTCAAAGAAGGCGAGCTGCTCGCGGTGTTCCTCTTCCGTTCTCTTGTCCTAATTATCACCTGCATCTGTATTAATCCTCCATCGGCCCCGACCCGCGGATGAATTTAAATTAATCAATTAAGCAGCATGTCATTGATTAGATTATATTAAATTTCAAATTAAAACTTAATCGCCGTTAACCCTGGACCAAACTCAATGTCCACAACAGAGAACGCTGCCATCACAGGCTTTGGACGTTAATCCTGTTGAGCTGAAACTCCTCTATGTAAAGACACAGAGACATTCAGTGCAACTCCGACCAATTTGTCCTCAGTTTGTAACGTCATTCCGTATCAAGGCCTATTTCCGTGATCTACTGTATGTCACTACTGGAGCTGCTTCATTGGCCTCTACTGTGTTGCTTTGCATTTCCCAGACCCACCACCGGGGTCAGAAGCGGTCACCGGGGTCGACTCGGTGTGAATGAGGCATTTCCTCTTCATAAAAGGGGATTAGCAGCTCAGTTTAGCCTCCGGGGTCTGGAATATCCTATAAGTGATTCATAAAAGCATCATCACACATTAACTGCTGCGCCACCTGCTGTGGATCAGTCGGCTCATCCAGCAGTGGAGGTCAACTCCGTCTTCAAGCACATCCTGTTTAGAAGAGACGGACAAAACGCTCTCTGTTGGGGGCAAGAATTTCTGGGTAAAAGCCTGGAAGAAAACCAGCGATTCAGACCAGGGTTGAGACTAGTGGTTAAGACCAGTGGTTCAGACCAGGCGTTCAGACCAGGGCTTAGACCAGGAGTTTAGACCAGGGGTTCAGACGACGGACCAGGACTCAGACCAGGGGTTCAGACCAAGGTTGAGACCAGTGGTTAAGACCAGTGGTTAAGACCAGGGAGTAAGACCAGGGTTGAGACGGGGTTCAAACCAGGGTTCAAAAGACACGTTTAGCCAAGGGTTTAGACCAGAAGTTCTGATCAGGGGTTCGGACCAGGGGTTCGGACCAGGGGTTCAGACCAGGGGTTCAGACCAGGGGTTCAGACCAGGGTTCAGACCAAGGTTGAGACCAGGGCTTAGACCTGTGGTTAGGACCAGGGTTGAGACCAGGGGTTCAGACCAGAGGTCCAGACCAGGGTTAAACCAGGGGTTCAGACCAAGGTTGAGACCAGGGTTGAGACCAGTGGTTAAAACCAGGGATTAAGACCATGGATTAAGACCAGGATTGAGACTGGGGTTCAAACCAGGGGTCCAGACCAGAAGTTCTGATCAGGGGTTTGGACCAGGGTTTCAAACCAGGGGTTTGGACCAGGGGTTCAGACCAGAGGTCCAGACCAGGGTTCAGACCATGGATTAACACTGAGCCAGGTCATGGTCACATCAGGGTTGTTAATAAACCAGCGACACCAGTGTTAAAAACACTTCTAACAACATGTCTGTGCAGTTCCTCATTCATGCAGACCATTTAATCCACAAATAGTTACTTCAAGGGCCACCGGACACACAACCTACACAAATATGTTGCGACTCACTTTGGACATGATGTCTTTAAGAGGACTACGGGAGTACGAGAAGGTATGCAGAACTAAAAATACCAGAGATCCCCAGCAGATCAGTCGGAACTAAAGAAGCCTCTTGGATGAGAAGTAAAACATCTTCAAGAAAGCTGCTATGTTCAGTCGCCCTTGAAGTAACCAATTGTGGACGACTAACAACACTAAACTCCACCATCATCATCATCATCTTTCAAACATCTTTCTACTGTTAAACCTTGTGACGCAGCCAGAACATCTGTGAACTCAGTCAACTTTCATCCTAACGAACACAATCTGAGAATCACACAGGTTCCTGTGGTCCATGCCCCCCACGTTTGGAAACACTGGCATGTGTTGAGGAGAGACAAATTCAGGGAAACTGAATCTGTAGAGAGAGGACAATTGGAGCAAGAGTAAACAAAAAAATAGGAGGACTGAACTGAAGAGGCTGAGGAGAGAGGAGAGAAGGTCAAGGAGGAGGGAGGTGCAGAGATGTTCCCTGCTGTGACTGAATAGATCCTTGTCTTCAGGACACCCTCCAATTAAAACTGTTTAAATTTATCGTGTTTTCGCACCGGGCTTCAAATCCATGGTTGACAGCAGAGGGTTTACTACTAGCAGCAGCAGCAGCAGATATTCTTATGGACATAATCCACATGACATCCATTGCCTTGAAGAAGATGCTAATGACGACGTAAATGCAAATCAATCTGTTTTCTCTCTTCCATACGTGACTGAGGAAACGCAGTAATTAACAGCTTCTGTACAAATCCTCACAGACACGGTTATGATAAGGAGATCATTGTACGCAGAGAAATGCTGCAAGGAAAACTGAGGTGAGGAAGATCGCCTCTGAAATAGATGCAACTGTACGGACGAGAAGAAGCACTTTTTTAAAAAAGTTTTACCTTCAAACTAATCTTGTAAAGAATCTCCCTCAGGAATAACAGGGTGTGAATGTCTTTAACTCCGGCTTTTGTTTAAATGTACTACACTTTTGTCTAATTAACACGTTAGTTCTGTGCTCCACCGCTCGTCATCGTGATTCTCTGGGTGTGAATGCTAATCGCGGCGCTAAAACAGACCGGACTAGAATAACACACGCTAGCCACATGATCTGATTGGATGATGGAGAACCAATCGTGTGGGCCTTGTAGTTAAAGAGGGAAAAACTGGACTTGGTTGAGCGTAGCACCATCTCAACCCAAAAAACTGCACAGCTCACAGTATGGAGCGGTGTGATTTGGGTGCCAGTCATGGAGACCGTTCCCCTTTGACCCCGCAACAGATGAATAAATGAACCAATCATCTGGCTCACATCTGATCATCATCACACCAACAATTCTAAGAAAAAAACACACTGTACCTGTCCAGCCTTGGTTCTTTCGCAGACATAAGTTTCATAAACAGTGGCGAAGGTCGGAGGGTTGTCGTTGATGTCCAACACCCGGATGTAGACGGGAACGTGGCTGCTCTGACGGGGGTTGTCTGAAGGCAAACACAGACGGCGTGGAGATGAAACATCAACACTTGAAGCATTATTGTTTAAGAATTTCATTACTCAAATTGTCTTTTCCTTTCTGCAACTCCCCCAGTGTGGAATAAACATAACAAAAAATAAAAATTGTTTCTGCTTAAAAAAAACAGTCATTTATTTGCAGCACCATGTCCAGGCAGTTGGCCCAGGAAGTTCAGAATCGTTCACTGCATGTTTCACTCAAAGCCAGGAATCCAATTATTATTCCATTTCACACTCTGAAATTATTTGTGGATGCTGAGGTTATTTGATGTTAATGAAACCACTGTAAAGACAAAAAAAAAAAAAAGTCCCCCTCAAAAAAGTTATAAAACCTCTTTTGACAGTTTTTTTTCACTCGGGTAAACGCTGCACTTTGTCTCAGTGAGTTGAAATCGTAGTAATACAACACTCTGCAGTGCAGTCAGACCTCAGAGCACACGGCGTCTTCACACTTAGGTTTCAACTACAAAGTGAAAATGAGGAGCAAAAAGCTGCTTCTCTGCGAGTTTCCTGTTTGTGCAGGGACGTGTCGGTATGATTTCGACAGTATTGGGACTAACGCGTTACTTGTAACTCTGTACGTACTTTTCTCTGTAACTAATAATGTAACGCGTTAGCTTTCCCATTCAGTAACGCAGTTATCGTTACTGTGGTGTAAAGGGACTCGTTACTCGTTACTATCTGTGGTCCAAATGGACAGTTTCTCCCGGTCACGGAGAGAGGACTGTGTGGAGGCGGAGTCTGTCTGCTCTCTGTCAGTCATAAGTGAAAGACGGCCGTGCACACTAACTGAACCCATGCGTTGACAAGGAGCTAAGATTGGTTGACATAGGTTAACGTTTCAGGCTAAGCCAATCAGAAAGGGACCTGGGCGGGTCTTCTTGCCTTATAGGGAAACAAACAGACGACGGCAAGTGGCGAGTTGAGGTTACAATAAAGATGCCTGTCAAAATGTCTAAACATCTATTTTGTTTTTATGTTACCACTACATTTCATAATGCTAGTTGCTACAGAACACAACACTTAACCTTTTAACCCTTTTAGTTAGTAGGTCATTTTATAATTTAGTAACTAGTAACTAGTTCGTAGCTAATTGTATAATTTATTAACTAATAACTCAACTAGTTACTTTTTCAGTTCAGTAACTAGTAATGTAATAAGTTACTTTGTTAAAGTAACTGGCCCAACACCGGCTCTGTTGCAAAAAGGGGGCGCCAACGAGATTTAAGTCCTTAAGAAAAGGTTAAAATTTCTAAAAGATTTCTGGTTTTATCAAAAGAGTTGGAAGATCTGGGCTTCTCCTTGAAGCTGGAAAGACGTGTCGTTCCTCAACGGAGAAACGACACGTCTTTTATATCATTCAGACACTGATGAAGTTCCTTAGTCAGGAATCCCGGTTATTACTAACTAAACTCTCTGGTTTACTGACCTGGATGAATGGGAATCTTCACAGACATTCAATTACAGTCAGTGTAAAAAATGTAATATAAACCTTGTATTACTATTATGTGAAAATAATTGAGGGTATCATTATCTTTAATACATCTGTGTCCCCAGATTAGGATTTGACAACATCTCAGCTGAATTACCATGTGGGTCACATGTGACTTAGGGGGAGATAAAGCTGTGTGATCCATATGGAATAACAACTTAGTAAAAGCCGATATGTTGGTAATGGCAAGTGCTCCCCAATATACCAATCTGTTGCTAGGCAACATCACCAATTGACACTAATGAAGCCCGTTTCCCTGAGGTTTATGTTGTCAACACATGGGTTAAATTTTTAGAAAAAAATACCAAACTAAAATCGCAGCCAACTGAAAATGTTACGTAATTTTTTTTTCCATTTCTACAGAGCAAAAACAACAAACACATTAGTACATTGGTCAGCAGGCGGAGATTCTCATTAGAGGATCAACATCCTCTCCTCGGTTCCTAAGGACCAATTGCTCTTATTTCTCTTTTCCTGTCTGTTCTAAACAGCAGTGATGATGAATCACTCCCGTTACAGCGGGACGCTAACAGGAAGCTGTCTCTAAACTGTAGCGGAAAAGTGGACACGTCTAAACGAGATTTTGTAATTTAAGGTGGACTAGTGTTTTACTGTTTCTGGCTCAGCCTGTCGTGGATGCCATAATTAGTGGCGCGCCCCGTGCACCTGACTTCCTCCCTGATAAATGATTCTGGCACTTTGTCTGGCCTCGCACATCAATACATCACATCACATCTGCAAACACAACTGCTTCCCCCGACCAGACTTACTGAACTCAGTGGCAATGACAGAGATGTTGTGCCAGGCTGCCTCCTCCCTGTCCAGACGTTTGAGAAGGAACACAGAGCCGTTCCCTGGATGGATGTTGAAGAGGCGGTCCATGTCGGTGCGGCGGTCGATGGAGTACCTGAAATGAACAATATGGTGAGAATGTGAGAAGGCTGAGGGAGATGGAGGAGGACCAGGAGGTCTGCAGAGAGATGTGTGTATGTTCCGAATAAATCAGGGAGAAGTCAACAAAATGTTCTTCGAGAGAATGGCAGCTGACGGAAGGACCTTGAGACACTTTTTTTCCAAGTTCAGGGAACATTAAATTGTAGATGTCAACACTCTGGATGGACGCATCCAGGAGAGGACATAGATTCTTCCCGTTTTAGAATCCTCTCTTGAGACTAAGTTTGACATGAGAATTCCATCTATATATTTGTGATGTGAAAAAAAAAATGGTGTAATATTTGTTTTACACCATTGATCTAAAAAAAACCACACTACCACCAAGTCCAGGCACAGACAAACTAAGGCCTGGGGGCCAGATGTGGTCTGTTTAGCTTCAATAATCTGACCTGCCAAACTGTAAAGAAAACTAAAAGCATTTTGGCCTTTTTGCATAACTTTCCATGTCATATCTTGGTTCTCCATCCATCCACACTACCAGGACCTTTGGGTTTAATTTTAAGACCAATCCTCGCCTGCAAGTCATAAAGTTAACCCACGTCTGACCTAGTCCATAAACTCCAGGCTGGGTTGCATCACAAAGGGCACGCAGTGTAGAAACCCACTGCCAAGTCACCCACGTCTTCTGCTGCTGTGGTGACAACTGATCTGGAAGTGAATCTTCAATGCAAGAACAACACAAAGAGCTGCAAAAATCCAAATATACACAGCAGGGTGAGGCCTTTACACTGGAGTTATTTTTTTCATTCTCACTTGTCGTTGAATATTCTCCCCATGGTAACCCAGGGTCAAGGCCTCCACTTCCCCCTCTCTCTCTCCCACTCTCTGTCAGCCTACAGTACCATCCAATAAGTAAAAATAACAGTGCAAGGTCTTTCCTAGGCTCTATCCTTGACTCCCTTCTCATTTAAAAGACAATTTGTCCTTTTTTATGCAGTCAGCGGCTCAGACTGCGGACACGGAGGAACTGAGGGCAGGTGGTCTGGGACGGTCAGTAGGTGTGCTGACCCTTCGGGGAGCCACTGCAACACCCAAGTTAAAACGCCTCAAAGTCTGAGTAAAAGACGGAGAACTCCTCCTGCATAAAGTCCAAATGTCACTAAGGTCCTTCAATGAGGTTTCACCTGGTCCTTGGTCACCAGACCAGGACAACACGGTCTAAGACTTTTTTGGCGTCTTCTAGTCGTGAAAATACGGTTTATCCAAATTTGCTGATGTTGTTCAAGCACTGGAAGAAGAATCATTGTTGACAGTTGACCACAGTGTTAACCTGGCATCTGATGGATTCAAACCTGGAACCCACCGGACCACAGTCTGGTTCCTTAACTGCTAGGCCACCACTACCTGGTAGTGGTGCCTGTGGTTAAGGAAGAAGACTTGGGTCCACAACGTTTCAGGTTCTAATCCACCAGCTGCCAGGTTGTCACTCAGGTCCTGAGTCAGAGCTCGGTCCAGATCCAGATAACTTCCATTGGGCTCACCACCCATAGAATGGCTAACAGGAGGGTGTATTGTGATTTGGGTGGCAGTCCTGGAGACCGCTGCCCGTGGGACCCAGTAATGGAAAAGGGGATGAAGATGAATGAATTAATGAATGTTCAAATACTTAATTTCTAATTCTGATATAAACAACGCTGATAAATGCAGCCACTTAACCTTAAATGAGTCAGGACCCTCTGTGTGATTGACTTAATTGACATAATAAGACTCAAAACACACTGGTGAAACAACAACATGTGACAAATACATTTTATAAATCAATGTGGTGTTTGTTTACAATTGTCATTAAATGTCTTAATTGAGAAAATATCAATCAAAGTAATTGTAATAAATTACAATAAAAAACAAGCACTTTGGTTTACTTGGTGATGTTGACATTCAGTGTGTTTGTTTGACAATCATCTCAACGTCACATGCATCGCATTACACGGACGTATAATAATTTCGGTGAAAGGGAAACAAGAGACGTGGATGTCGGCGTGACATGAGCTGACACAGTAATTAATCCACATCTCCAGCAACACGCTGACATTTAAAACAATGTTTATCATAAAGAAAACAACCACCACCACTTAATTACAACAAGTGGAGGGAGACTAGGACTTCCTCTGCAGCACAGACGGGGAGTCATTTTTATTTTTCTCACTTTGTGTCAGAAATAGACCAAGTGTGGCTTGTTTCATTTCATCTGTTTATTGTCTTCATCTGATCTTATACTGATTAATTATATGACGATGAGAAACATGTTTCTAGATCTGTGAAAGTCACACGTGTGAAGAGACTTTGATTAAAAATACTCGATGGAAACAAAGAATTCAGTGTTTTTTCTTATATGATCAGCAGGCGAAAGGTGATGTGAGTGAACCTGAAGATAAACCCAGAACCTATGAGCTTGAGCTTCACTAACAACACTTTTAGACACTACACAGTAGCTTAAGAGGACGCACTGGTTAAACAAGAGCATACTGGTAAGAACTATACGTAAAATAATATACTGATGGTGTTCAACAGAACTGTCTCTCCCTGTTCTCTCCATCTTCTACTCTGACTCCAACTACCTCCATGTCCTCCCTCACTGCATCCATCAATCTCTTTGTCTCCTACCAGGTAGCTCCATCTCTAGGATCATTCTTCTACCAATGTCTCCACTGTCTCTCCTCTGAACATGTCCAAACCATCTCAATCTGTCTTCTCTAGCTTTTTCTCCAAACCTTCCTGTCTGTGTTGTCCTTCTAATATCCTCATTCCTGACCCTGTCCACCATTGTCTCTCCTAAAGAGAATCTCAGCATCTTTAACTCCTCCACCTCCAGCTCTGTCTCCTGTCTTCTGCCTATTCCTAGTGTCTCTAATCCATCCATCATGGCTGGTCTCACCACCGTCCTGTAAACCTCTCCCTCCACCTTAGCTGACTCTCTTCCATCTGACCTTATAACCACAAAAACAGCTTCCTACAGCAACGCTACAATCATAAGCCACTCAGGATACAAGTATTCAACTTACTCACTAATATAAGTCAACGCTGACTCCAACTCTCATCTGCCTTCGCTCTGAAGCTCAATTACAATAGGGTACGACAGTCGTTTATTTTCCATTCTCTTTTTCTTATTTAATCTACAATCATGTACGTGTCCTGTTGTTGGTTCTGTTCAGAGGCAGGGAAGACAATTAGAGATGGGAATTTAATATACGACGACTCTCAGCTTACAAACTGCTTCTGAGAACATACTGTATTATGTTCTTATGTTGATGACTCTCTGTAACTGGAATGGATCACATGACACTGCTTATTCACACCCCAGTCAGAGAGAGAAGAGGAAAGAAGTCAGATTCACTCTGGTCGGACATGGAGGGCAGAGAGCGTTGGTTTCTGGGTAATGTGTACGTCTTAACACACTGCTGTGTTCCACTGCCCTAGTGGAACGGTGTGGTTCCCACACGTGGGCTGCCCTTCTCACATGGAATCTCGTGGCAGCATGTTCAAGTCATTACAGAATCCCTGCCACTGTCAGAGGCCTCATCACAGAGTCATCTCTTTTTTTTGAGCGAGATGCTGAACGCAGCTATTCACAGCAGTCTGCAGGTGATAGAAGTGAGAGAAGCCGTCGCCTCCACCTCTCCTGACGACTGTCAAGGAGAACACGAACTTCACAGATACCGATGTGACGTGAATATCTTTGGAGCCTGCACGGAGATCCACGTATGAAATGACGTTGTCGTCATTAGAAAAAAAGA